>JBBPLV010000373.1:0-20981 GCA_038089975.1 Boletellus ananiceps | reverse complement strand
CAACGATTCGTGGTTCATGGCGAACTGATACTTTGAGCCGAAGTTCAAGCTTCAAGGTCCACAGCTAGATAAACATGTATTACAAACTCGAACTTCACGCCCGGCCGGATCCAATGGATTGATGAGAATCATGGGAGCTGTTGGGAAGCGCTCAAACGAGTCTATGCCTCAGCGTGGTTCCTCCATTGCTACCGACTCGCACGGTGCTTCGCAGGATCAAAAGTCGAATCAGAATGACCGGGTACGTTTACAGTGATCCCGAGCGCGGCGCCCACCCGCTCGGCTGACGCTCGCCTCCGGATGCAGATGTGGGATCATCACTGGCCAGGCCCATAGCCGAGGTTCGCAATGTCCACACCATTGCCAGGTGGAGCCGTTCAATGATACATGCTGCATAGCGTCGATGGTGTCGTGTCGAATCGAATTACATTAATGGCAGGTTCATTTAGGCAGCTTCTTCGGTTCCCAATCATTTCTTAGGTTCCGAAATCAGATCAACTACGCCTAATGCAGATGGGCCACCATCAGCGCAACGCGTCCGACCAACCAACATGTTTCAGTGAGGCAGTGCGTCGAGCCTGGCCCCCAGCCCCATGGAATAGGCGCTTCAGTATCGGTCAAACGCCGCATACACGCACAGTCGAGCCACTCACTCAGGATACCAGCCCTTTGTTTGACTAGTTGATAAGCGGATATTAAAGGTAAACTTGTACCGCATGGTGGGCCATGCTGCTAACAGAGCGTGACCTGCCACCTAGTACGTCATGATCAGAGGCGACATTTTGTTGTTGTTACTCCCTTTGACCCTTTAATTGGTTCTCAACACAAGAACAATTTAATCGAGAGTTGGCAGGCAATCCCTCGACAGAACCCCGAACCATCTGCGCCTACTTGAGGATGGGGTCAATTGATAGCTTCGAAGCGAGTCCTTCCCTGATGATCCCTGAATCAAATAGATAGAGCCCCGGTGCGTTTCACACCTCGTAGATGACGAAATTATGAATGGCTTATTGCGTATCCTCGCTGTCTTTTCACTTTGCCACATTGGAACCGTACGGTCAACACCGCCTTTCTGGACCCCAGCCGCGAGGCATCCATTGCAGCCCTCTAGTCTGACCACGTATCCTGCCGCTATTTGAACGCATGTACCTGCTGCGTCCAAGCCCGTTGACTTCGCCCACCTCGGTCCCTTGCGCCCCACACTAGATTCCGCCCCTTGTGGTCATGGAGACTCCGATTGCTTCGCCTCATATCGAACACGGACAAACGTCGACTTTCAGGTCGTCCTTCCGGGCTTCCTCCACTAGGGACATCTTGTATAATGATAAACAGAAAGAGAACCCAAGGAATCTTGTCGTGTGCATCGATGGTACTTCCAACCATTTCGGTCAGAATGTGATTGCCTTGTATCTCTGTCGCATCTCTCGACTCACCACCTAGCCAGAACACCAACGTTGTGAAGCTGTTCGCTGCCATTGATCTAGAATCGTCACATCCGGAACAACACGCATATTATTCCAGCGGAATTGGCACGCGTCCGAAATCGCTACACATTCTTGATAGTTTAGAGCGGGCAGTCTCCGACAAGTTCGACATGGCGGTTGCGTGGTTCGTACTCACCACAGTCGTCCATTCCTTGACCAAATGAAAGACCTCGCGGCAGGAATATGGAGGAGATTGTGAAGGATGCATATGGCTGGCTGGCACGAACGTACAAAGAAGGGGACCGGATATACTTGTTCGGTAAGTTGTGTTCTTGTCATTTTTTGCTTGCGCGGCTGATAGTTATATTGTAGGATTCTCTCGCGGCGCTTATCAAGTGCGGGTTCTTGCTGGGATGATACACGAGGTACGGGCGGCACAGATGGTTTTCGGTGGTTCCGTGGCACTAAGCCTGTGTGTCAGGTTGGGTTGATACGGACGCAGACGGATAAGCAAATTGGGACGTGAGTAATCATTGTACTAGTTGCGCAAGCTTCATAACGACGTCGTATAGGGCTTACGATCACTATGAAGCGATTCGCTCAGGAAAGCCAAAGACAAGGCAGATCGCGAGAGAGTTTAAAAACACGTTCTCCTGGAAGGACCTGAGGGTCCACTTTGTCGGAGTCTGGTGATTTCAACACCTCCGTGTCCCATTGGCAAGCGACTAAAGCTGATGTCTACCAGGGATACTGTCTCCTCCGTGGGTCTTATAAGAGGAGACGTCTTCCTTTCCACTTCCTCATCCGCAGCACATGCTTGCCATTTCCGACACGCACTTGCACTTGACGAGCTCCGTGTCAAGTTCATGCCAGAGTATTTTCACGAAATGAACCCTCAAACCGACGATGTAAAGTCCAAGTACATCGTTCCCTCGAACACCGAACCTGCTGCAGCTCCCGCAGGCGAACGACGAGAGTCCAATGCAAGCGACAGTCAAACTTATGTCTCCGGGGGAAAGAAGGACAAAAAGAATACCGAAATCAAGGAGGTCTGGTTCGCTGGCAGCCATTCAGATGTGTACGTGGGCCTTTGAAACATACTTCCCTCGGATTCACATTCTTCGTGCAGCGGTGGTACGAATAGGCCAGGGAGGTCCTATCAAGCTGGGAACGCGTCGTTATTATGGATGCGTCGGGAAGCGGCAGAAGGTGGCCTCGTGTTGCGCCCAACGGACGTAGTTTGGGTTCCCGACGATCTTGATTTTGGCACCATTAATTCGATGACCCGTATATGGCGAGTCATTGAATATATGCCTATCAAACATCAAGTGTCTTTTAGTGGCTCCGGTGACGATGTCCGACGGTGAGATACTAGCGTCTTACCACGTATCACTGATCTCACACTTCACAGCTGGCACCGGATGCAACCACGTCGTATCATACCTGGTCAAAAGGTTCATGCTTCTGTTTTGTATGCCAACGCATACAAGCCACAAGCTTCGCTGGGAGAGGGTTTTGACATTCCCATCGTACACACTGAACTCGATACGGAATTGGACAGTCGATTTTGGGAGACGGGGTTGTTCGATAGCACTGCAGCACAAGAACTTGTGGATTATTTGGGCGGTAAGCAGGGGGTCGCACCAATATACCTTGACAGATTGTTGTTCATGCTACGATTCAGTAAGTTCTCATGTCCGCTTTCATCTGTTCGTTGACTACACTACCCCGCCTACAGAGGAGGGAAAAGAATGGGTCAGGAACGTTCCAGATTGGCGAAATAAATTCATCAGCCTAATTGACGACCGTGAATGTGCGCCGCTCGTCAGGCTGGTTACTATTGTCGCCTATTACGAAGCCTGTGAGCGCCTCCTTTCCTACGCGCGATCATGGCCTAAATATGCAAAAATTTGTTGCAGCTTGCGATCCCGACTCGACGAGTCCAGCCGTCACTCACGGCGACCTTCCGGATAGTGTACTCGATGACGCAAAGAAAAGTCTGAGTGACATTCTAGCTTTACACAAACACCGAGACGGTCCTAGGGTAGTTGCTCTCCTGCGACCCTTGACGAGACATCCGAAATTACGGAAACACATTCTCACCCCGGACGTGTTAGAGACTCTTGTGAAATTACTTGACGCGATCGTTAATCGAACGGGAGGGAATTTTGGACAAGCAATGGATGGGATAACTTGCTTGTTGCAGTCCCGTAGGCCGGTGATTATTACTCATGCTGAAAGGAACTTACGACCTGAGCCTTCAGAGGACACCCAGAAGACTATCATCGGGAAGCTTGGAGCCAACTACCCAGATTCGAACGTGTCCAGACTTTCTCGAATAATGGCGGTCAACGGTATGAATCCACCTATGACTGAGAATGCATAATGAGGTGCCATTCTTTTTCAGACGCGCACCTTTTAACTGCTGCGTTGCGCATGGTGATAACCCTAGCGCGAATCCCGGAAGGTAAGCATTTTCTATGTCAAGCGATAGAAACCAGTGGCGACACGAGTCCACAGCGAGGGACGTGTGTTTCGTAGTGAAACCTAGGATCAGGCAATTGGCGAAGAAAAAAGATGGGCTAGTTGGTCTTCTCTGTGTCGAAATATTACTTGCACTGTATGATGCGAATGATCCAGGTGAGCAGCACGTTCCTGGATGTACGCCCTCCACTGACGTTTCGTGTTTCAGAAAACCGGTCAAATATTCGCAACGCACACTTTCGAGCAAATATTGCTAGCGCCCTGGCTCGCTTGAACCCCGACCGACGTGGCTCAGCTGGTGCGGATCCTGGGCAAGCAGTGTTGCGCGAAATCTTTGGTTTAGGTAAGTGATCCCTCGTACAGTTGGCTGTCACAAGATTCGATCGCGGTATTCTTTGCTCTAGATGCTTCGGAGCTCACTCAAGTGCAAAGAAGACTCATTGGAGAGTTGAAAGGGGCTGTTCGGAAGAGCAACACCCGGGAACGCACTGCTGCGACGTTGACCCTTTTGAAGCTATGCGAGAGTGAGTCCAATCTAGATGAACTAGAGAGGTGTGCTCATCGTCTTTAAGCCGAGATGATTCGCACCTATCTCCTGCAAATTAGCCTGTTGGATATTCTTGTTAAACAGCTGCGAAGAAAGGACAGCGCATTACTGGCTGCGTATGCATTGGCAACTTGTCTGCAATACAGTGAGTAAATGAAATTGCATGAAGAATACTTCGTGTAGCTTAGGATTGTACAGATGACATGAAGGAGTCTCTCGAGAGCAATGAGCTCCTTCCGAAAAATATTGTTGGGATGTTACGGCTTGACTATTTTGACGATGCCGTGGGCCGAGTCGAAGGATTCCAGATCTTCGGTGACTTCATGCAACACGGTAAGGGCTGCCCTGGTTATTGTTGACAATTCGGCACTGTATGCCAATTTGTTTGAGCCAGACTTCCTACGGGAAAAGATTAAGGGTTACAACATCACCGAAGTTCTGAACATGAAACTGGGTAAAGGAAAGCCAGACGAGGTTCGGACAAGCCTAATTTGTTTGGATATTTTCCGGTCTTTTGGTACGCTCTGTGATGGCGACGATGTCTTCATCGTGATTGATGTGCGCTCTAGGCCTGGATGGCCCCTTGACCAAGGACCTTGTCGACAAGAGTTTGAAGTATCTACGCGATCCAGTCTGGGCGACGCAGAAGGCTGGGGTGACAATACTCTCTGCACTGGCTCATACGGGTATACATTCAATGGTATCGCCCCGAGTATTCTTTCTGATGCTCTGCGACCTTTAGAGCATGGCGTTGCAGCCATCGGTCCGAGGGTACACGTGATCATCGAGATGCTTCTCCCCGAAGGTTACTTGCCGATCCAGCCAGCTCCAGCGGGGACGGCCACAACAAACCCCAACCCCGAGGAGAACCTGGCGCGACCAGAGTTAACGCCCTTCGAGTCCGCGGATTCCGGGCCTGGGTTGCACACGTTGGTGGACGGGCCACCTAGGCCGCCTTCGTGGATGATGGGACCCGCATGCGCACTGCGTATATTGGCCCAGAACAGCAAGTGTCACCTCTCGTCTTCCCATAGTGCTAGAGCTGACTGACGATGTGTCGTGTTAGAGGTGCTGCGAGATCGCACGCGCGAGACGCTGCAATATGGAAGCTTGAAGCATTTGTATTTGTCCGGGACGCTCGTTGACGACGTGGACACGTCAGCATTGCGCGTCTGGACTCCGAACCGAGGTGGGTAGATGATTTCCTGTCTTGCCCGAATAGACCGCTAAGATGTATATCTTGTCTTTTTATCAGCCGACGTCATTGACGTGCTCGACAAGGTGATCAAGGCAGTCGACGAAGAGCTGTCAGAGGAAGGGCTGACGTCGACCGGGGATGCTGTGCTACCACATATTCGGCATTGGGACCGCCTCGTGACGTTACTCCGTGGTGGAGCCGTAGTAACGGTCGCCGCGCTTCCTGCGGTGCTCGGCGTGTCGGTGCTCGCCATTTTGACCGCGATCTTGGGCGCACCAGTTTATCTGTCCGTCAAAGTGTTCGAGTACGTGGCTAGCGTGAATCCTTGTACGAGCGTGGCGATGTTGATGCGGACGTCCCATCTAGATTCTTTGACCGGGTACTGGAGCGCTATCAGGATACCCAGATCCTGGATAGTCTTCGTGGAGTGCATGCCCTTGCTGCCGCCGCAGCTCGACGTGAGGGTGGCGATGTTAACGCGGACGTCCCGTCTAGGTTCTTTGATCGGGTACTGGGGCGCTATCAGGATACCCGGATCCTGGATAGACTTCGTGGAGTGCATGCCCTTGGTGTCGCCGCAGCTCGACGTGAGGGTGGGAGTGAGTCTGATCCTGGTGTCCATGGCCGTGAAGGCGAAAGAGCCTCAAGTGGTCATGACGGTAGCGAAGGCCCTTCCGGCGCACATGATAGCGAAGGTTCTCATGGCGTCGGGACCGTGGGTACCCAGGGTAGTGGCGACGCGGAGAGAACTTCGAGCCCATAATGTGGGCGTTCCTTTCAGTACAATGGATGCGTTTAAATGTGGTTCTGTTCTGCCGATTGCTCGATGTATTTCCATGCTCGCTTTCTCTACTCTAGTTACTTTGCACTGAATAATGTTGACAAGTTACAGCCACATCAGGGGCAAGCTGTCAGACTGAGGTACCTAGGCCGTCCCCGCCAACGGTCACCACGGATAGCCATTGGGGCTTCGACTCACGTTGATTGCAAGCGCATGTCAATGCCAACAATAATATCGTGAGCTGACTTGAAAGCTTGATTACCCACAGACCCCATCCAGGTATCAAACATTGTGGATAACAAACGCCGCCTTTTGAGTGATCTCACATATGCAGAAACGACACCAAACCTCTTGTAACCCATGAAATCCATCCACAAGCATATGCTCGGTGTTCGTCTCCAGAGAATCCGTTTCATTCTTGCACGACCGCCCACTTGTCCCTTTCCTCCTCGGCGACGTCCCCGATTGCAATTCTCAGGCCGGCAAAGCAGGCATCGACCACGCCCATCCCGCCTGCGATGCCCATGACCAAGCTGGCGGCGTAGTAAAAGTTGGCGTTCCCCCTTCCTTCGGTGACCCAGAGCGCATGAAAGATGGGTAAGAGCAGCGCTGCGTGGACATGGACGAGCGCCGTGACGATCGGATAACGAAGGTCTACATATACGGGGCAAGAATAAATAAGCGTTGGAATCAAATCAGTCGACAAGAATGCGTCCCCAGGCCCTGAGGGCCGAATACCCGTGGAGTCAAGACGACAAAAAAAAGGCACACGTACATGGATATATTTCTGGGAAAAGTACGAACATGCTTAAAAAGAGTCCGGGATCAGCAAGGGTGAGGTACGCTTTGAAGATCCCGAGGATGCCGATGAGGAGGAAGGAAGCATACAGCGCATCGTGTCTGAAAAATGTTTCCGTGCGGTCGAGCACGATCAGGCGAAGGAAGTACATACTGGAATTTAATGCAGATCGGTAACACATAGATCGCTAGGTGGACCTTTCAGGATCAATGTATCAACATCAAGGAACCAACTCCAGGGATCAAAGGGCGACATACGGAAAAAACCATGAGGAAGAATGGCCTGAAGTGGTCGAACATCTCTGTGAAGAAATACCACCACAGTCCTGGGTTAGGCGTCAAGTCTGGGAGAGTCAAGCTATCGTAGTAGGGTCGCTCGCAACGTATAACCAGACTAGACCATGAAAATACTAACCTAGTTCCCCATGATTCACGCACCCAGCCCCACTCTCCACCAACCATGACTGACGCCGCACAACAGAGAACGAGCCAATAGGTGGCAAACTGACCTACATACTTGCAAGCAGTTCGAGCATCCGCATTCAGTTCTTGCGGAGAAGCAAGCTGAGAGACCGGCGCCGTAACGAGCAACATCAGAACAGGGAGGAACAGAAGAGATGTTGAAATGGAGAGGTGAGTTGAGAACGCAAGTGCCAAGAGCGCTGCAGATGCTTTCCCTGCGGAATGGATGGAGTGAACGCGTTTTTTTTTCGACTAGGTTGACCCACCTTCGGAGGCGAACATGAGGGTCAGGAGTACTGCCGTGTTCTCGAATGTGGAGGTAGATAGTGCTAGAGACGGGAGAAACAGGTATGGATTCAGGAGAAATACCCCGACGATCAAGCTGTCGCGACCACTTGAGATCTTGTCGATACGCTGTCGTGCGCGCCATATACGGAGTAGTGCCCAAGCACCTAGTATGTCACTCAACGCCCATACGATAGGTAGTGATGGCAAAACGGCAGAAAATATGGTCAGAAATAACGGGGACTGAGTCAAAATGACTTGTTAAACTCTTGAAATCTGAGAAGCGAAGCGAACTCTCACATGGCGAAAAACCCCTCCAGCGTATGGATCGATGTCGTGACTATAAAGCCAGAGGCCCTCCCTCACTATGGGAACAAGTAGCTCAGAATGTGACCGCCAATCGCAGCCAGTGTTATGAAATGCAACGTGGAAACATACTGACAGCGAGAATATGAGGTCAATGGGGAGGACAGCTGCTGGTCATGCTGGAGCCCACTTATCAAAGGCAATGGGACAAATGCTGCCAAAAGTCTGAGCAAGATGAACGCTGGGAAGAACGTCGAAGAGCTCATGATGAAGTGACTGTTAAGCAATACTGCCCCGTGGGAATGTCATGCTGTATCCGGGTTACTGGCGTTCAACATAACGGTCAGAGTGGGACATGACTGCGACAAGTGTTCTGGTTGACGACTCGGGAAACCATCGAACATCAATTTGGCGAAACACTCAAACCAAACGAAGATATGCGTATTCTTTCCCTGCACAATCACCAGCTGTGTTCCAGCATAGCAGCTATCCGTCACTTATGGTAGACCGTGTTTCGTTTCATCACTTCCGAGTGCTGGCCCAGTTTTATTGGGGAGGAGTAACCAAACTGGCGCCGGTAGCTATCTACTTCAAGTTCAGCTTGAATTTCCACGCGTTATCGAACGAGCCATGGAAGCATCAGACCCGATCGCAAAACTCTGTGAGATATGCTCACAGCTCGATGCACAGCACTCTGCATATCCGCTCCACCCGTGCCGCAATCCGTTGCCTTGCTCGGAACCCACAATCGACCACAGGAACGTTGGACCTTGCCATGGCTATCTCTCCCTTGGATCCATAAATGCAGTCAAGAGTCGGCGCTCTGCTTGCGACATCTGCAAGCTCGTCGCCGAGCGTTTGGATGAGGAACCCTCGGACCTCAGTGGTGAATGTCGCATAACGGAAACGGCGAAATATTGCAGCTTCACGTTACCGAACAATGTCGAGGCTCGAGATCCCAAAGTCACACATTTCCATCTCGTCCAGACCAACGTCATCTTCGACACGGACGAACAGTTCCAAGGCCCCCCTCTTCCCTGGGAAACCAAAACGAGATATGGACGCTCAGGCCACTATGTTCTACAATTACAGGTGAGTAACAGTTCGATGTTGATCGGGTAGATGCTAAATGGTTAAATCAAGACTAAGGCTAAATCCTTACCTAGGCCAAGCGATCAGACATCTGCTTCTACGCAATCGGAGCAGGAATTCCTCGAAGCTGTTGGTGGAAGATATGTCGGCACACAAGTCGACACACAGCTCGTACGGGAATGGCTTCACGAATGCGAACACGAGCATGGGAAAGAGTGCACTCTCTCCATGGCACTTCTAGAGGAACGATACAAGGGGCCAAGATTTGTGATCGATGTTGTGCAGTCATGTGTCGTGGACACCCCTTCGGAATGTCGTTATGTTGCATTAAGCTATGTTTGGGGCAGGGCTGCTGTTTACAGGCATCTCCTGGAAAATACCCAACATCTTCGCAAGCCAGGCTCCTTACGCTCATTGCCTATCCCCGTTACGATCCGAGATGCCATAACCTTCGTACGGGCCATCGGAGAGCATTACCTATGGGTAGACTCTCTTTGCATCATCCAAGACGATTTGAAGATGCAGCAGACAGAGATTATGCGGATGGGATCGATTTACTCGAATGCTCTGTTTACGATCATCGCTGCCGCTGGGGATCACGCAAATGCTGGCCTCCCAGGTGTTGAGCAGGGATCGCGCAGACAGGTGCAGAGGATTTTGAAACTTCCTAACTATGAACTCCTGACGGTGATTGACGTTCGCCTTTCACCAAGCGGAATCGATGACACGACATGGGCACAACGTGCATGGACATTCCAGGAACGAACTCTGTCTAATAGGGTGTTGGTATTCTCGGAGAGTCAAGTCTACTGGAGCTGTCGTGTGGTATCGCACTCGGAGGAGCGAGCGCTAGAGAGAGTTAGGGACGTCGATCGGCTTCACAAACCCTTCCCACATTATGGGCAAGCTGCTGACACTCTATCGTGGAAAGCGTTGGAGCCGTTTGAGTACTGCAGTCTCTATGATGCCTTACTCTACACCTACCGACAGCGGCACTTGACGTATCAAAGGGATATTTTGAGCGCATTCAATGGTGTTACGGAGGTACTTGGGGCCCTTCAAAGCGATAGATTCTTCTGGGGCCTTCCTGGATCACTTTTTTCGCATGCGTTGACATGGGAGCTGGCTGGCCGTTCTTCACGGAACTATGTTGAGGTCCCAATTTTCACAACTAATGGCTCACAGGAAATGGTCCCTATTCCTTCCTGGAGTTGGGCTGCCTGGCTAGGGGAATCGGATCCGGTTACTCACCTCACTGATCTCGTTGACGGCGAATACAACCCCTTGATCCAGTTCAACATCGTAGACAGCCAACGTCAATTAGTCAAGATCGAAGAGCAGGCATACCCCGGACCGGCTTACCCGGATGACAACTTCCGTGCTGTACTGCAGAGCGGAGAATCCCATCTATTTGAACCCCTTTCACCACAATCACAATTGCCCCTTCATATTGGCCAGTTACACTTTTGGACTAGCCATGGGACTGCGGAGGTCGCTCGAAGTTGGGGTGTGGGAGTGAAAGATATCATTTATGATTTTTTCCCTCCTCCCAATATCTCATCGAGCCCGTATGGCAGCGCGGATAGCTTCGACATCATCCACCAAGACTTCATCGTGATCGCGGGGCGTGGCACGGAAGAGCTGATTCTCTTGGCTGTTGAGTGGAGAGACGGGGTAGCATACCGATTGGGGAAGACGGAAGTCAACGCAGCGTCGTGGGCTCGCGTAGAGAACAGGCAGTGGCGGTTGGTCACACTGGGATGAGCACTTGAAACAGTGGGGTCGTTTTCATGATAAATCTACCAGGTTCTCAGCTGTTTCTTGAGGCAGTGAATGGCACGCTCTCCTAGCGACGCCCCGGAAAGGGACCCATCTATATGACACTACGCGAACCGGCTGCCGTTGTTGGACAGTCCATACAGGCCCAAACGACTTGTGCTAAGCGATATCGGCACTGACGACGAACGGATAGGTTCCCGATGAGCCTGAATTCAACATCAGGGATTCGATGACCCCCGCATGGCGAATCGTTGACCATACTCCTACCAGGTATCCCGTATCGTTGCGTGGTTCTGGCAGGGTAAGCAAAGATTTGGGTGAGTTTTTGTTTATTACTGATATCATTCGTTAGCTTGCACTGGATGCAACCACGCCGCGTCATACTTGATCAAAGGGTACATGTTTCTGCTATGTGTGTCAACACGTACAAACCAACAAGTATCGCTGGGGGAAGGTTTCGACATCCCCATCATGCACACTAAACTTGATACGGAACCGGACAGTAAATTTTAAGAGACAGGATTGTTCGACGATACTGCGGCACGAGAGCTAGTGGCCTATTTGAGCGGTCGACAGGGGATATCACAAATATACCTTGGCAGACTATTTACGTGCTACGATTCAGTAAGTCTTCATTCCTCATTTAATCCACTCGGTAGTCATACTACCTCCACCTCTAGAAGAGGACGTTAGGAGCATGCCAAATTGGCAGTATCAATTCATCAAGCTCATCCATAATCGTAACTGTGCACCGCTCGCTGGGCCCGTCACAATCGTTGCCTATTATGAACGTTCTGTTTCCTGAGCGCGACTGCACTGTAAGGATACTAATATTTTATCTTAGTTTGTGATCTTGATATGGACCCGAAGAGCTCCGCACATTCTCATACTGAACTTCCGCCAGATATATTCGATGATGCAAAGAAAAGTCTCGTCAACACTCTGGCACGGGACCCGCGTGTGCACTGCATACATTGGCAGAGAGTAGCCAGTGTTCTCGCCTGTCTTGTGGTACTGACATACCGATATATTGTCTTGGAGGTGCTGCGGGGCCGAGTACACGAGACGATGCAATACGGAAGAGTGAAATATTCGTATTTAACTGGTACGCTTGTCAGCTGGGAGGACATGCCGGCATAGCGAGTCTGGACTCCGAACCAATGTGAGTTGACTTTGTTGCTTACCGGGACGGACTACCAAGATATATGTATACAATCTGCCCTTTCGGCCGATGTCATTTACATGCTGAAGGTGATCAAGGCCGCCGACGGGGGGTCGATCGGGGACATCCGTCATGGTTCCCTGCATCCGGCACTGGAATCGCCTCGTGGCCCTGCTCGTTCAGCCTTAGCATCGTTGATACGGCCATCACAATGATCATCCCCCTACGTTACTCGACGCGTCTGCACTTGCCGTCCATGCTGCGGGCGTGGGGCTGGGTGCTGCTCGCAGGCGCAAAAAAAAAGTGAGTATCACAAGTTTTACCCTAGATAAGATGAAAGAGCTCTCTTTTTCCTTTGGTCCTCTGAATTCGTTTTGACGCAAGATCAGATTAGGGGTAGACGGTTGTATAGTACATCGTGCGCCGAGCTTCTTCTCGGTGTTACAATACTACTCATCACATGGTCCTAGAATACGCGTACAAAAGCAAAGCCGCCTACTGAATGGCGATGCGCTTGGGAAGTTGATCGGGCAAAGCCTTTGGGAACGTGATTGTCAGGATACCGTTCTCCATCTTGGCCTTGACATCCTCGGGCTATGGGTTACACATGCCAGTTGAGCATCCCGCGATGAAAAGTACCGGACACGTCACTAAGTGACGCTTACCTTGACCCCGACGGGAAGTTGCAACGTCCGGGAGAACTTGCCGGAGCGGCGCTCACGCACACTGTAGCTCCTCTCTCCCTCCTGAGGCTGAGACTCGCTGGACGCCGAGTCTGCAAGCGAGTTGTCGCCAGAGACCGTCAGACGGTTCTGGTGAACCTCGATGGAGACGCTGTCGGGCGTCAAACCGGGCAGCTCGAACGTTGCTGTCACTGTGTTGGTGTCCTCGGATTCGAGGACGTCCAACCTGGAGGGGATTCAGTAAAATTTCTCCTAGAAAAAAGGGGGACAAAGAGTGGATTAAATTACCTTGGACGGTAGGTGTCACTTTGTCGGGATGTAGCTTGCTTGGCCTCCGTTGAGGCAGCGCAGGCGCGAGGGTACATCCGAGCTGCGAGAGCGTCTCCAAAGAGACGGTCAAACTCGGAGACAGGATCGTAGTAAAGAAATATCGAAGACATTCTTGAGGGTGGATTTCGAGGCGAGACTGAAGCGGATGGAGACGTCGTTTGACACAAGGCTATAGCAGAAAGAGATATTGGGATGAGAATGGGAATTCTGGATGATCCCTTTTTATAATGTTCGGTGGTTCATCCGTAAACTTCTAGACCAGTGGAGAACAGAGTATGTACGTGCGCGTCAGCGGGGGCCACCATTTTGCAGCAAACGCTTGACCGATCGCCAACGTTCGAGACTGTTCGAGCCTTGGCAGTGAGTCCCGTTTCGGAAGTCAAATTGTTGACATCTATTTGGGAACTTACAGGATTGGAGAAACCTTTCAATTCAACTTGACAATTCGCAAGGGGCACTGGTGCTAGGTTAAAGGCCTCTTGCTCACCGAGGCACCATTCCCATCGTCAATCTATCGTTAGTCACACGAGCAGTTCAATCATGCAACCAGAAAGTGCAGGTACGTGCTGGGGGAATGTAGTGCCGTGGATTGCAGGCTAAAATATTATTCCTACGTGGCCCCGCGGTGGACGGACACCCAGAAAATTAAATAGGGTTTCCACTTGCGGACGTCGAAATCCGGGTTTAAAGCGTTTTCAAAATTGAGACCGACCCTGATCTCCTGGACTGGGAACACGATAACGTGAAGTCAATTTATATCTCTACAAATCGAAACGTCATGAAGCCATCCACGTATGTGTGGAGCCATTGTTTTTCCGCCCGAGTCCACTTGGCCTCTGTCACCAATTCTCAAGTTGGGTTGACCCTGCTGCACGGGGTGAGTCTGAGCCCTGGCGGCCTTCTCACCGAGTTACTTAAACAAAAAAGTTCCTAGCAACGGGTCAGACCTTATCTGTTATTTACTAGACTGCAGGGCCCGGTAAGACTTCATCTCGGAGCGTGCGGTTCGAGCGGCGAGGCAAACCGAAAAGGATTTATCAAGCTGGCCAGGTAACTTGGATAAAACGATTTGCGTCATGTACCTCATAATGTTTTCTTCCGCCTGGCAGGGGACCGTGCGGGTCAGGCAACTCAAATCAGTATCAGTGTATGGTTTCATGAATCAAATAGCGCCATTGCCCTTCACGAGCTCGATTCGCGAACAGTGCGCACTTGATATTTGCACTTTGTGTCGTTCCGGACAGCGAAAAAGGAAAAGAGTCAATATCCTACCTGATTCGGAGCCCCCACATTTTCGCACGTTCCTCGGAGCCATTCGACGGGCATAGTTTGAAGACGTACTACAGGACACAAATACATTTCCTGAGGCGGACACATTATATTACGGTGCGTCACACGCATTTTCTCTCCCCCCAAAGTTGGATGTATGGGCGGGCGTGTCCTCCCCACCCTTCCTTTCGATCAGTTTCATCTGACAATTGTCTGATATCTATATATGTTTGTGTAAAGAGAGTAAAAACCGGAAGAAAAAACTCGAATCCAGGCCCATGTCGCCCTTTGAGCAATGAACACGACACGCTACGTCAAAGACTCCCTCGTCTTCCGGGTGACATCTATTTCTCCCAACTTATCAGTGAGACAGTCGGTGGTAGCCGATGGTGGCCGATGGTCGGGACCAGTCGGGACCATCGGCCAGTCCGCTGATTTGAATGCTATCCCCCCTGGCCCTTCCCGCGAACCGTGTCAACGCGGGCCGCTTGTCCCTCGGTTGATCAGTTCACCCGCCGGACGCCGAGCCACAAGCTAAACCAGACCAAAAAGGGCAGCAAACATTGCCAAGCAACGATCAACGGGACTGCGCATCATCGCATCCCTCGGTCACGGCCAACTGGCGTGGGACCGGACCAAGAGCCGGGAGGGATTCAGAGGGGACGTGCGAGCACAGCATGTTTGTTTCACACAATTAATAGGCACTTATCGCGATGGTTGATATGACTATGGCTTAGTAAATGATCGGTCTTCAAGTTGGGCTGAAAAGTTCTGCCGGGGCGTTCCCAGCTTTACCAAGTGGCGGCGCCGGTCCACTGAAATCGACGCAGCAGTTGTTCAAGGACGTTGATTTATCACGAATTGGATAGCAATGGGTGGGCACGTATATGATCAGTCGGCGCTTTAGCCTTGCCCACGTCGCGAGACGATGATAGATACAATGATATTCCGTTGACAGTCTCCTGACACGCATAGATGGATGGATATCTGGTCTCCAAGCGCCAGAAATGCGGGGTACACTGAGTCATGCTACTCACAGTCAATCCTGACTAGACCATGAGACCAGTCTGACGGCTGTCAGAGTGATCTCTAAATGACACTTTGAGAATAAAACATAGCCCAGCTAATAGCCTGTGTCTAATGCTGTATCTGAATTTTAAAACTTCGAATGGGTTAGTACGCCCCGCCTCTGGCGACCCCCCAGTTCACAGCCACTTCCATTTTTGGACAACCATGTGAGGGGCACTACTATACAATGTCAATATTGCGTTTGCGCAAGAAAAAAAGAAAGTGATGAACGAAATAATGGGTGATGGAACGGCTGAGATCCACGATGGCCCACACAACGCGCGAAAGAAAGTCACATGCGCGCCAACAGCCCAATCGCCTTGTGTCCATGTTCCGCCCACCACTTCTCTGCCTCGGCGTCCGCGTCATACCCAAACTGCACCCGATTCTTGTCCTTGTCCGCCCACTGATTCGCATTTCCGCGACTCGGATCTACCCCGGTCTTGCTAGCTGGCTTTCCATCACCCACGCCCCCACTCGGAGTCGGAGCTGGGACCGTCGCGGTGCTACGCACCCTCCACCTCACATCCTCCCCTACCTCGCTTAACGCTGCCTCCATCGCACTCCTCATCTGTCGGTCTCTCTCCTCTTGCTCAGGTCCGTCCGGCAAATGGAAGATGTGTTGATTCAGTCGGGACGAGGCTTGCGTAGCCGTGGCGCGTGCATAGCGAATAGATTCGTACGCACGCAAGAAGGGGGGAATTTGCTCGGGGGAAGAGAGGCGAGAGAAGAGGTTGCCGAGGACAGCTGCGTCCTCGACCTACAGCACGTTGCATTAGTCTAGGCTTCGCACGGCGATAGATACGGGATCAGAACGGCAATCATCATGGACGAGCGACAGTCGAGCGAATGGAGAAATCGGACGGAAACGGGACGGAAATGGCAAACGGCGAACTCACGGCCATGGCAGATCCCTGGGCTCGGTATGGCTGGGTAAGGGAACTTATCAAACAATTGTGTGCAGAAGAAAACCAAGTATGCGCACCAGCATCGGATGACACGAATCGCCGAGCAAGGCTAGCTTGCCACCCTTGTGGACCCAGGTACCCAGCGGGGCACGGTCCATGAGTTTCCAGTTGAGCGTGGAGGGGACGAGTGCGAGGAGCTTCTGGACTCTAGTGATAAACAGAAGGTATGACGAAACATGCCGTATGGTCAGACGAGCTCACACGCACCGTGGCTCCCAGCCCGCAAAGTCCGCTCTCATCTTATCAGCGCTACCTTCCGCGGTCCAAGACTCCACAGAACCATCGTCCGGGTGCACCATGACAAGATTGTACTCTTTCTTGGCGCGCTACATGAGAAAGAGTCATCAGTGGCACTAATTGGAAACAGGTGAGACGCACGATATTGTAAGTCATGATGTGTCCTCTAGGGCCCATCCATCCGACCATCTCGGGTGTCTCAACTAATGGGCGGAGCACCGGATCACTAAGTAAGAGTTCCGTCGGGACGATGGCTCTGTAGGCAGCATCGCCCGTTGGGGTCGGCTTGTCAGGTCCGCCAACGACGTATTCACGAGTAAGACTCTTGACGCCATCAGCACCAATGACAACATCTGCGTGCACGACTTCGCCGGATTCGAGGGTGAGGGTAGGTATGGAAGGCTCCAGGGCCACAACACGAGAATTGGTTCGAATGGAGATGCGAGGGTGAGGGTGCGCGAGTTCATAAACTAAGCGATGAAAATCGGCTCTCTAGAAGTTGATGTGAGCGTTGAACGTGGCGCCATGCAAAAAACACGAGACTGAACGTGTATGTGATAATAGGGTGCACCATACTCGGGATCCATGGTGTCGCCCCACTTTGTCCATGCAACAGTTTCTCCAGTTGACCCTATGGATGACATTAGATAGATGGTGAAGGAAGTAATAGTAGGTGTACATCGTCTCAAGGTGAGTGCTTCTGGTTTGACGGCGACTTGCTTGAGTTTGTCTCCGAGGCCCCAGCGGATCAAGAGACGGGTGAGGTTCGGGCTGACCTGGATGCCTGCGCCAATCTCGCCGATTTCCAGAGCGCTTTCGAGGATGGTGACAGTATGGCCGGCTTCCGCAAGACAGTAGGCGGCGGAGAGACCGCCAAGGCCGCAGCCGACGACGACGACGTTGACAGGGAATGGGGCACGACGACCCTGGAAGAGATCTGAGGCAGTGGACTGCGAGACGGCGGGGCTGGCCATGGAGGGAGAGAGTGGAGAAAGTGTTGAGCCGGAAGGAGCATGTTAATACTCGCGCTTATATTTGAGCTGCCGGTGCCTGAACTGTTCATGCGGAGGAACACAGCACGGTGTGGCAGAGGTAGGCAAGCTTTCTCACCCAGCCCCGTCCAACTGCGTCGGTAGTGAAAGTGGCGGTCGTGTGGGCTTGCTGACAGCCTACGGGTTCGAACGTGCCATCACCACTTTCCCACTCAGTACATTGCCTTGTTTGACAAGCAATGCTGAACAACTCACCCACGGAAATTCTCAGAGCTACACTCAGGAGCTGGGCAAACTAGTGTGTAGAACATAAGCACCATACCACATATGACAAGGTAATATAAATTTCAATCTCCACTTGAACTGTTAGGGGCTCGAAAGTTAGTAACTTAGAGTCCGTCCAGCATTCCTCGCTTCCCTCGGCTACAGTAGTTCGTACTTCGGCTAGAATTAGCGCTACGTCACGTGCCCCGCCAAAGTCATGTGCCCGAGTCACACATCCAAATCACATGAGCAGCAACGAGTCATGTGAGCACTGTTGGTCATGTGACTTGCACTCCTGGGTGCAATGAATCCAATCGATTGTATTAATAACTAATTACAGTGGAGTGTATGCAAAAGTACACCACTTCCTGCGCAACATGGTCAATCATGATCTTGATGATGTGTGCTAGGATCGATGGCACGACCCCAAGCTGCCTGGCAGCCCCGCTCATTGGCCAGCACAGCCCGCCGTTGATATGTCCACTCCCGCGCGGTGTCGTCGGCCGCGTCTCGAGCGCCAGCAATGCAGGCTCTCGCCTGCCGTCGTCCGGGCAATGTGTTCTGATAGTAGATGCTTTCAGACAGCTCTCCTATCATCGTGTATCAGACTGTAGAAATTGCCCTGACATTTTATATCAAGTGCTGGGGGGCGGGGCCTATTGATTCACGGATGGCCTTTTAATATATATATATACTTTTTCTTATTTTTGTTACATGAGACATGGCTAGCCAACAGGAAATAGCATTGTAAGTTGAAAGGCAGGATTCTTTAAAAGTGTATGTCGATTTCTAAGCAAATAGAACCGGGCTAGAATGTCAGCCAAGATCCAAAAGGCTGGGCCTGACATTTAGAGACTCTCTTAGACTTGATCAGTGCTGCAGCAGGATAGAAACGCATTACTAGCATATTCGTGTCATGCAAAGTTTCCAATGACGACACGTGGGAAGCGAATCGCACCAAATCACTACCTTGATCACTCTGCCTCGAGCCGTTCTCCCCCCTCAC
Source organism: Boletellus ananiceps (assembly GCA_038089975.1). Classification (NCBI taxonomy): domain Eukaryota; kingdom Fungi; phylum Basidiomycota; class Agaricomycetes; order Boletales; family Boletaceae; genus Boletellus; species Boletellus ananiceps. Next base: position 1,846 of record JBBPLV010000373.1, on the reverse strand, counting down.
TGCACACGAAGAACTACACTCTCTCGCCACCCAGTCCCGATTCCTGGACGAGACCTTGCCTTCGAAGAGCTCTCAAGTCTCGAATAGTGGTAGACGACTTATTCCACTCTCACCATTCACCGTCTACAGCATCAGTTTTCCGCCTTCTTAAGGTATAGAGCCCCGCCCCAGAATCATTACTCCGATATTTCACCTAATGCCTATAGCATCATGGATCTACTCGTTCCGTTGTGTTGCAAGGGGCCCACATCATTTTGACACACCAGTGCCTATGTGTTTCCCGCTCCGTTCTTCTCCAGGAGCTACTCTTTTCAATGCTTAACTTCTACCGATCACATGAACAGATCCATCGGGACGTCCCTAAATTCGCCTCTCTCCAAAACTTGATATGCTCCGTCAAAGAGGCACGCTTACAGGTAGAACGTCCGCGCCCCCAACTCAAATACATTCAGATCTTTACGCCCGCTCCGGCACTAGCTCCTCGTCGATCTCGATGGCATTCCGATACGAATATTGTGGGTCCATGTCCCTGCCATTCAATCGCATGCCTATTGAGTTCTGAGACAAATAACAACAATGAAATCAAACTTAGAGTATCGATATTTTTTTCGTTGCTTTAACCGACGTCATACCGCGCGATATTCTGGAATGCTTGCCACTGGTAAGCACCTGATCTCGACTTGATCCATTTCTGCATGTGCTCGCAAAATGATTCACGGGCCTTCCTACTCGATTATTCCTAGATACATTCTGGTATCTGGCCGGTGGCAAAGTTTGTCTCACTCTACGTTTTGATCCCTGCGGTTGATTCCATCGTTCCCTGAGGGGCGTCCTTTCCTCCGCCATCCTCGTATGTTTTTCTTCCTTCCAATGCTAACCTTGTGAGTTATTGTTCGGCAGCAAGCTAGCCGCAGGTTAACTCCTTTCGTGTTCCTCTCGTGCAACTCGACATGTTCCGTCTCCAGTCCCGCACGGCGTGGCTCGATACGGACAGAATGCGGCGCTTCGTTGTCTACCCTCGATCGCATCGACAACACCCTGTGTTCACCGTGCCCATCGCGCCGCGTTTTCGACCACCACTGCCACTGCCCGCATGACACTCCCATCCTTACCATGATCATTATCTCATCACCACTGTCGCTTACGATCTCCCCTACACGTTCCTCCTGCCGTCTCATCTCGAGCCCCGGAACCTTGACGAAAACCTTTTGATTTCCGTTTCCTCAACGTCGGTTCCCCGCCGTATCCCCGTTAGCGCCCCCTTTGTCTTTCTCCTTTCGTCGGACAGCCCCAGACACTCTTCCCCTGGCCAGCGCGTGCCGCATTTGCACACGGCTCAATACGCTCGGAGCTGGCACTCTGCCCAGAGTGGTGGTACCGACGGACCCCTCAGGTGCGGGGATCACGCGCGACAGACTGCCGCCTGTGTGGGTCCGAACGCAACAAAGACGACACCGAGAGTGGGTCATGGCCCAACCGTCGTCTTGCGTCCTCTCCCGTCGCTCCCTTGCCTTTTTTTTTCTTCTTCCAGAGTCCGCCCAAGAAAGAAGAAAAAAAAAGGAGGGAGCGCGTCGCGTCGGGAGAGACGCACCGTGTCACGCGCGATGGTCGGTGGCACGTCCCATGGGTTTGGTTTCCTGGCTTTTTTTTTTTTTTCGCGCGCTCAGCCGTCTCATCTCATCATGATCGACCCTGCCTCGGGGGCGCCCACGCTCAGATCCGCTCTCCCCTTTACATTGTTTCGTCCCCTCAACCTCCACTGGACCCGACGTCCGCTGTCAACGGAAAAGGGCAAGTGGGAGGCAGAGGGGGCGCAGCAGGATATTACCTTGCGGGGGGGGGAGGG
>JBBPLV010000372.1:0-20986 GCA_038089975.1 Boletellus ananiceps | reverse complement strand
CGAGGAGGAAGAGGAAGAAGAGAGAGAGCAGGTAGCAGAGGTCAAGCGCCGGTTGGACGAGACGGAGCGCCCAAAGAAACGAGCGAGGCGGTAGCTGGTTTGCTGTTGACTATGACGACTACACTGCTTGGCAGACTCGTTCGATCCAATCCAGCCCGGCAGTTTCGCGTCCACACCATGTCTGCCCCAAGAGTCCTCTCGACAGAACCCCTCGACAACGCACATTCAAAGTGAGGCAGCGTCGTGTTCGCCGGGACGCTCACACGACCGTCCGTCCAGGTTCGTCGCGTTGACCAAGATCCACTACCAAGACGAGGAGGGTAGAAAGGTGCGCCAAACCTGGGACAGCGAGGTCCTGAACTTCATCCACGCCTGACAGCGTGTCTGGGAATGCGCCGAACGCAAACCTGTGCCAGGACACACCGGAAAAGACGGTCTGCTCGCTCACCAGTCTTGTATCCCAAAAGACGCTCACGTTCCCTCTTTGCTCGTACGGCCTCGCGCGTTCGTCTTCCCAATCCCCCCAGCCGTAGCGATCTTTGCCATCCTCAAGTCCAGGACTGACGCTTTCCCGCTGTCGACCGTCATCCTCGAGCAATACCGTCCGCCGCTCGACAAACACGTCATAGGCATGCCTTCTCTTTTGTCCCTCCCTTCCCAGTTTCCCGAAACCCAATCCGTCTCACCCTCCGCGCTCTTTCGACAGAGTTTCCGGCCGGTTCGTCCTCACTACCCTCCTATAAGCTCGGTTTCACAGCGTCCATAGGCTTGGTCAACGCAGCAACGAACGTGGGCGGCCTCGACGAAGAAGCAGAAGTGGCAGCCCTGCGTGAGTTGGAGGAAGAGACGGGGTACAAGGCAACGCTCCAGGACGTTGTCGAATGTACGCCCACTGTCGCTTGTGATCCAGGTACGACGACGCGCACGCAACACGGAGGCATGCATAATGTCCTATGCTTGTGTTCGTCAGGGATGACGACCGCAAAGATGAAGCTCGTCGTTGTTAGAGTGGAACTTGAAGACAAGATGGAGTATCCGGCCGCCAATCCGGATCCGGGTGAACATATCGTCGTCAAGGTCGTCGAGCTGACCCACCTGAAACGCGTATTGCAAGGTGCGTGCTTTCCTTTTGCTCAGTCCGCGATGCGAGTGATTTCGTTCCGTGGTACCTCGAAGAGTACCACAAAAAGGTGTGTGAGGACGCTCTACGCTTTGGGAACACGTCCAACGTCCAAGCAGGGTTTCATCGTGGACGCCAGGCTGTCTCACTTGGCACTGGGGTATGACACAGCAGAACGTGTCCGAAATGGTCTCCTCTAGCACCTGGCATACACCAAGTAAAGCAAACGTGTAGGATGACGCAGTATCAATGATGTGCTTTTTTCGATCTCTCGATGTGTGCCCTCAGCTTTTGCTGTTTCTCTCTCAGCGACGCCTTCTTTTTCCCCTTGACGACCCCACTGCTGAGTATCATCATGATCGGTTTGTTCCTTGCCTTTTCTCTGTTCGTCGAACTACTCGGTGTCCCCTTCCTTTTCTTGCCCCTGAGCGAGCCATACTTTTCACGACCCTCACGGCCCTTTTCGATGGATGCAATACGCTCTGCATAGTTTGCTTTTGTCTTTTTGCGAGGACCAAGGATGTCATTTTCGGATATGAACGCGTCTGCCGGACCACCGCCAGTGGCAGTTTTCTTCGCAGCTTCGAGGGCGGCAAGCTTGCGTTTGGCCCTGTGTCCGCCACCGTTTTCGACTGCCTCCGCTGCGGCTCTTATTCGTAGATCGTTGAGCAGGGCAAAGTCGGCAGGTGTCAGAATCTGTCGTTGGCGTGAATGTCGTTTCGTGAGCACCATCAGAAAGACTCTACCTTGGTAGTAGCCAAAGTCGACGGCCGGTTCTCTTGTGCCTGAGCGTCCGTATCTGCCTCGCCAGCATCTTTCGCTACGCCTCCGAGCTGAGCAGAGGACGTCTCCTTTTCATCCTCGCTGTCGGACACCTCGAGATCTCCGTCGTCGGAGCTTACGTCGATCCACCCTTCTGAATCTGACACTGACGAGTCCGTCTGGATGTCCCAGTTTTCCCAGGCAGCCTCGTCATCCTCTTCCATCTCGCCCGTCTCTTCTTCACGGAGTTTTTTGAGGTGTTCTTCCAGGAGCTGTCAAAAGGCCATCATATGCTCGATTGGAGTGAGAATAGCGAGCACACGTACGGAGAGTCCTTCGATGTCCACAGCTGCGTCTTCCGAGTGCCCGAACGGCAACGGTTGCCGACCACTGCTCATGCCAATACTCGCATCCTTGCCCTAGACAAGGGTCAGTATTCACCACAAAAGGAGCAGAAAAAAAGAGCCCGACTCTCTCGCGCCTCTTCAACATGCCCGGATTGACCTCTCGATACAGCTGCAGGATTCCTCGCGCGGCAGCGGTAACCGTCTTGTCCCTGCTTTTCCTGTACTCGACCAGGTCTCCCAGGAGGTCTTCCTCCATGGCCCACGGCTGCCGGCGACACACTTCTCGGATGGCGTTGATGCCTGCGGCAATAACTTCACTCCCGACACCGGGATGGACAAACTCTGCTGCAAGTTTCTTGACAACGGGGGTCAATGCATCTGGGGGCGTGAGATCGTGCACGCTTTGAGCGAGGGCGACGAGGATGGCAGGAACTCGCAGTTGATGATAGGTGAGGTATTTGAGAATGTAGGTATAGAAAGGGAGGACAAAGAGTTTGTGGGAGCCCATAACACGAGAGAGGAGCTGCATGAGGAGAACCTTGTGGTCAAGGGAGAAGCGTTTGTCATACCGGCTGAGGATGTCGTAGAGCTTCTCCGTAAAGGACTGAGGGTCATTGAGGAGCTGGAGGGCAGGAAAGTTGGGGTTGGAAGAGTCGGACGGCTTTTTTCTCTATGAACGCTGCACGTTGGGGCGAGCAAAGAGGAACAACTTGGTGGACGCACCTTTTTGGCGTCATTGAGTTGTTTCTGGAGTTTTCTGTCGGCACTCCGCGTTTTCTTGTTGATCTCGCGACGGTGATGGAGTGCTTTGATGTCCACTTCCTGGGTTGACTGAAGGGGAGGGCCAAGATATCACAGGGGTGATACGCACCTGGTCCGACTCGTCGTCACTGTCCTGCTTGTCATCATCGCTGCCAAGGAAAAAATGAAGGGAGGCACTCTGCACTTTGATGACAGGATGGAAGCAGCCGAGAGCGACGATGGACACGGTCTTTGCGTCTGTCCATATTTGCTTTCTCCAGAGCTCCTTTGTTAGGATGACGGCCCACATGGCGTCTTCGCCGGTGGGGCCGGCCGCAGTGCCCGCTCGGAGCTTTCCCTTGTCACCGAGGACGTCAGCATCCATGCCGCGCTCGACCATGGCGAAGAGCATGGCCTGCACGGCGCGGTTGAGCTTGTGGTTCTTGGTGCGAAGATTGGCAGTGCGGATGTCCGAGATGATGGTCTTCCGGATGAAGGCACGGAGGGAGGGGGAGGTCGTGCGGGGAAGCAGAGGAAAGAGGGACCTGAGGAGGCTAGCCGGGAACGTGAGGAGGGGCGGGGAGACGACGAGAGGACGTACTCGATGGAAGAGATCACATGTTTGTTGCGGAGGACGACGAGGCTCTGGACGAGTGTCTTGCGGGTATCCGGGGAGAGCGGGCCGGAGAGAAGCGTGGATAGATGGGACGGAAAGTCGGCGGTTTCCTTCGGGTAACAGACGGCCACCTGGGCAATGAAGCTGATGAGCTCCCTGAACTGCGGGGCGTTGTCGTCTGGGCTGAGGATGAAGAGCTGGCGGATGCTGCTGTAGTGGTTGTACTGCTGCAGAAACTCCTCCTTGTATGCCGCTGGATCGCGCTTGATCAGGTTCTGCAGCTGAGGCAGGTTCGCGGCGAGGAGCAGACCCCGACCCATGGTATTGTACAAGGGGGTACTCGCTTAGTCATCACCAGCCGACGCTGGTTGTGCTGCGGTAGCGTGCCCGCCCCGGCCCTGTCCTCGGCCTCGGCCCCGGCCCCGCGGCCCACCCCGCCCGCCTGCCCGCCCCGCCTTCCCGCCCCGCTGGTCCGCGTCGCCCTGTTTCCGCTCTCCCGTCGACTTACCCGAGTCCCATTCGCGACTGTCCACCTTCTCCATCTTTCGGCGCGCGTTCTGTTCGCGCGTCCGGTTGACACCCTCCTGCACTTTGCGCGTGTGCGCCTGCTTGACGCGCTCGGCCTCCTGCGTCTTCTTAAACGCATCCTCGTCCGCTTTGACATCCTGCCATCTTTGAGCGCGGCTGCATCAGGCGCGGTCGTGTGCTTACCTCGCGCCGCTGCTTTATCTTTTCGTTCTGCTCCTTGATGCGCTGGATGCGTTCAGCGAGCTCCTCCTCCGAGAGCTTTTCCTGTGCGCGCTCGTTAGCTGGCCATTTGTGAGCGACAGCACGCCACTGACCCGCTGGGGCCCGCCTGTCTTGACGCGTTCTGGATTGACATATGGCTTCTTCTTCTCTGGCTTTGGCTCTTGCTCTTGCTTCGTCTCTTGCTCTGGTGCCGCCTCCTCCGCCGCCCTCTCTTTCTCAAAGTCGAGTCCGAGCGAGTTGCTGTCTGCCATGAAGCGGCGATGGCTTGTTCCCACGCGCACACCCGCCCCATATTAGGCTCCCCGGCGCTCCCTCCGCCTCTCCCCGTCGGCCACCATGTCCCTCGCGAACAAGCTCTTTGTCGACGACCCCGAGTTCGCCAGCGTCATCCAGGGCAGCCGCGTCCTCATCCGCGTCGACTTCAATGTCCCCATGAAGGACGACCCCGCCAAGGGCCGTGTCATCACCAACCCGGCCGTGCGTACCCGATCGCCCCTCTCCCACCATCCCCTCACCCATCCGCCCACAGCGCATCGTCGCCGCCATCCCCACCATCAACTTTGTCCTCGACAGGAGTATGTCCTTGTCGCACTCGCCGATCTCCCCTGACATCCAATCTCAGAGCCCAAGGTTATCGTCCTCATGTCCCACCTCGGGCGTCCAGACGGGAAGCGCTCAGAAAGGGATTCCCTCAAGCCCGTCGCAGCTGTACTCTCCGAAAAGATCAACAAGCCCGTCGTCTTCCTCGACGAATGCGTCGGCCCCGATGTCGAGAAAGTCGTCAATAACGCAGAGGGCGGTGTCATCGTCCTCCTCGAGAACCTCCGCTTCCACGGCGCCGAAGAGGGCAAAGGCCCAGACAAGGTAAAGGTCCCAAAGGACGTTGTTGACACCTTCAAGAAACAGCTCACCACACTCGGCGATCTCTACGTCAACGACGCCTTTGGCACCGCCCACCGCGCGCACGCTAGTATGGTCGGTATCGATCTCCAGAAAAAGGCTGCCGGTCTCCTCATGAAGAAAGAACTCGAGTATTTTGCGAAAGTCCTCGAGAGTCCCGATCGTCCCTTCCTTGCAATCCTCGGCGGCGCCAAGGTGTCCGACAAGATCAAGCTCATCGAAAACATGCTCGACAAGGTCAACGCCCTCATCATCTGCGGTGGTATGGCTTTCACCTTTGCAAAAATCCTCAAAAAAGCATCTGTGTGTACAAACCCACCGTTTCCCTGCTCTCCTCATCTCACATGATCGGAAAAGATCGGAAACTCCCTTTTCGACAAGGACGGCTCGGAAAAGGTCACCGCTCTCGTCGAAAAGGCAGAGAAAAACAATGTCGAGCTCGTATTCCCTGTCGACTTCATCACCGCCGACAAGTTTGACAAGGACGCCAAGGTCTGAATCGGTCTGCATTGTCGCGCCGTCCCTGACCGTGTCCGTGTAGACTGGCAGCGCCACTCTTGAGGATGGCATTCCCGATGGCTGGATGGGTCTTGATGCCGGTCCGAAGAGCCGTGAGCTCTTCCGCAAGACTGTCTTGTCAGCCAAGACGATCCTCTGGAACGGGTGCGCACGACAACTTGCATGCCTTTATGTGGGAGCCAATATCCTTTTTCTCGTAGACCTCCCGGTGTGTTCGAATTTCCTGCATTCGCAGAGGGTTCAAAGGCCCTGCTCGATGCCGCCATCGAGGCTAAGAAGCAAGGCTCGACTGTCATCATTGGTGGAGGAGACACCGCCACTGTTGCAGCACAGTACAAGGCCGAGGATCAACTCAGCCACGTCAGCACTGGTGGTGGTGCGAGTCTCGAGTTGCTCGAGGGCAAGGTAGGCCCCCTCTTTTCCGCAGACGTTTGCGAGGCTGAGCGTCTCAAAGGCCCTGCCCGGAGTCGTCTTCCTGAGCGAAAAGTCGAAATAACTAGATAGACCTGCGAAACTGTAGACGGAGGGGGCAGCAGGGAGGAGTGTAGCATTTGTAATTATGGAACCAGCCTGCTCCCGACATAAAAATATACTGTCTTTTTATTGAGCACTCTTCGCCGTTTGCCCGCGACGCCTTCGACGCGACCCCCCAAGGAGCAACTGGCACATGTCTGAGCCTGGCCAGTCAAAGCAGCCCGCACGTAGGTCCAGTCCGTCACCGTGCACGCGCGCGCTCGACGTGTCATCATGGCCCAGAACCCGGCAGGAAGCGTAACGCTGCGCAGCTCCAGGAAGGCGCAGATCTCACGGACGGGCCCGCAAACGGCAGCGCAAGCAAACTCGCGAAAAGTGAGCGTGTACCGTCGTCGTCGTATGCTCACCGCGACCCACTGCAACCAGTCCACCCCTTTTTCTCCAAACCGAGCGCGCCTTCGACCTTTCAATGGCTCAAACCAGCGCTCGGACCCAAACGCACGTGTCTACATGGGATCAACCTCGATCCACCCGCCCGACCCAAGGTCGCCCTGTTCGACCTGGACGGGACCGTCATCAAATGGGCAGGAAACAAGAACCGCGGCAAGAACGCTGACCCGCTAAAGTGGGAGTGGTGGCGACAGTCCGTGCCTGTCAAGTTGAGGGCGTTGCACCAGGAAGGGTACGTATCGTGACCATGGTCGCGTCCGCACGCGTTGACATGCGTTGCCCGTCCGTTCCCGCCGTGACTCCGTCTCAGGTATGCAATCGTGTTGATCTCCAACCAGGCTCTCAGGGCCGCGGCGCTCGAAGACTGGAAGAAAAAGATACCTGTCATTGCGAGTGCGGTACGCTATGAGCTTGTTTGGTTCTCCTCACGGGCGTCTGGACACTGATGCCTGGCGAAAAAAAGCTGCCAGATGTACCTTTCCGTCTGTTCGCTGCGTGCGCCAAGGACGGATACAGAAAACCGATGCCCGGCATATGGTATGAACTCGAACGCCTCTTCAAGGAGCAAAACGTCGAAATCGGTGCGTAGCCCGTGCTGTGCCTTTAACACATGTCGCGCTATGGAACTCAAAATACGTGGTACCATGGTGCAGACGGGAAGGCTGCATTCTTTGTCGGCGACGCCGCAGGGCGTGCAGACGACTTCGCTTCGACAGACCGAAAGTGGGCGATCAATATCGGCCTACCATTTCATACTCCCGAGGTCGGTCCGCGTCCTGCTAGCTTCCTCGCGAAACTTCTGATTACTGGCAGGAATATTTCCTTGGCCTCCAAGAGGCTCCCTACAAGCTCCCCGGATTTCATGTATCGAGCCTCTCACAGAGTCAGTCTATGTGCCTTTTCCTGCCCGTCTCGGCGTCTTTGACGACGAGCGTTCCCAGCGACTCATTTTCTATCCCCGCCAACAACAGAAATTATTCCGGCATCATGCCAGAAACCAGAACTCGTCCTCTTGACGGGTTTCCCTTGTCTCGGAAAGTCATCCTTTTACCGCAGACACTTTGCGCCGGCTGGATATGTGCACGTTAACCAGGATACTTTGGGAACGAGACCCAAATGCTTGAAAGCTGCCGAAGAAGCTCTCGGAGCAGGACAGAGCTGCGTGATAGGCACGTTCGTCATCCTTCCATCTCCTAACGTGGATCTGAACCGTCGGTGTCAGATAACACCAATCGAGACGCCACGACGAGAGGTCTCTATGTGAACCTTGCCAAGAAAGTTGGCGCGCAAGCCCGTTGCTTCCTCTTTGAAGGTTCGATAGACCTCGCGTGGCACAACAACCTGTATCGCGCATATAACCAGCCCCCGTCGAGCGGAACACAAGTGAGAGCGTGTCACACGTCTACGGCGCTCCTTGGTTGTTGATTTACTGTAGCCTGCCAGAGACATTCTCCCTTACCTTGCCTTCATCGGCTTCCGTGACAACTATGAAGAGCCCCAGACAAGCGAAGGATTCTCGGAGGTGGTCAAGGTGAACTGGGTCTTTGAGGGTGACGAAGAGGCCAGGCGAAGGTGGAACATGTGGTTGCAAATCGACGGCAAGTAAGGCTCGTCACAGGTCGTCGGGTAGATGGGTGGCGTACAGACGACGTGATCTATGGCTAACGAACGTACGACTATGCCACAATCTAATATTTGGTGCGGATGCACGAAAAGAAAACGGACGGACACGATGCTTGCGAACGATGATAATGGTATTTTGACTCGAATAGGCGCATTTCCTGGGGCTAGTGGTCGTCTTGCTTGAGTCCGCTCAGGTTCTTTGTCGCTCTATGTGGTGTGATAAGTCGACGATGGGCAACAGGGGGCAAGGCACGTACTCCACCGGGATGCCGAGCACGTCGATGGCATCGATCCGCGTCTGAACGTCGTCATCCTCGCTCTGGTTCGACTCGACAAATATCTGGTGTGCCCTCAAGTCAGCCACCGTCACCGCGCGCGCGCAAGACAAGGAAGAATCGAGCACACATACATGCAGACTATTCACGCTCGTGAAGCGCACAAACTTGAGCGCCACCGGCCGTCCATCCCGGACGTCCTCCTCGCGCAGCGTCAGCACCTGGGCAAACGTCGCGTCGTCCGCGCCGTTGACGTTCTCAAAGCTGATCACGGGCTTGTTTACAAGCAGCTTGAGCGTCTTGGGCCCGCGTTCGGACGCGACGGAGGACTGCAGGACAAGCGTGCGGACGCGCACGGCTTGGTTGAACTGGTGGACGACACGGAGGCGCGTTACTTCCTGGTGGCGGAGAGTGGAGAGCGGCTTACGTGGATGTTCAAGAGCAGCTGAGCGTCTGCGCTGCTCTCGAGGTAGACATCAGGCGACGTGTTTGGTTTCTTGGTTGCGAGGATCGATTTGAGGTCGTGATGAAACTCCTCGTTGAGACAGTTTATCTGAGAGACGTCCAGGTGCTCTAGGAGGGAGATCTGTCGGCGAGGGCGTCAGCGAGACGAGCAAGACTGCATAGCAAAGGGTGCTCAGACGTCGTCTTTGGCTGTGGCCATGGTCGATGTGGTGTGTAGAAGCGATGGATCGACACGATAGGAGGCATTTCAAGCCGTTACGTGTGACAGACGATCTCGTGACCTGCAACACTGCACGCATGCATCGATAGCCAAAAGTCCAAAGTAAATCGTTGACAACGCTCCAAGAAGGACTTGGGAATTAACTCGAGGATAGAAAAGAAAGAAAAAAGAGCGCAAAAATAGAGGTAATGATTCCACCGCTTCCCCGACCCTCCCGCGCTAGACGATAACACACTCGTCCTTTGCCTGCTGGCGTGTGGGTCGTCCGACGTTGGATCGCTTGTTCCCCATACGCTTCATCTCTGTCAGTCGGCTCATCGCGCGCTTGTTTCCTTGCGCTGCGATCCCGTCAGTTACCCATATCAAATATATCGAATAGATGGGCGCGGACACACCTGCTGCTCGCATATACCACCGCTTTGCAAAATCGATGTCCTGCTTGATGCCGATACCCACCTCTGCGTAATATCCTACTGCATACTCGGCCTTGCTCAGACCCTTGTTTGCGGCTTTTCGTGCCCATAGATACGCTTCCGAGTCACTCTGTTTGAGGACACCTTCGCTACCCGTTAGATACCACCCGCTCAATGCAAGCTCCGCCTCGGAATAACCCTTCTCCGCCGCCTTGGTGTACCACGCTATGGATCTCCTGGGGTCTACGGGGCATGTGAGAATGCCATATTCGTAGCACTGTCCAAGCTTGAACTGTGATTGAGTGTAACCAAGGTGGCCTGCTTGGGTATACAGCTGTTTCGCATACGCAGGATCATGAACAACGAACTGAGAGTTGGGCATCTCATGGAGCATAGCAAGTTCGTGCACTGCGTGCGGGTTTTCTTCGTCCGCCTGCTCTGCAGCGCGCTTGAGCCAATTGATGGCCTCGCGGGGATTCTTCTGCTCGCCCAGAGAACCGAGCAGGAGGATCATCCCAAGTTTATACATTGCAGCCGTATCTCCAAGCGAAGCTGCCTTGCGGTAAAAGGCGGCAGCCCGGGATGGGTCCCGCCGAGTTCCCGCCCCGATCTCGTTACAGACAGCAACGCGGTACGCGGCTGAAGGGTTGTTCTGTTTTGCGGCCTGCAGATACAGGTGGTACGCTCGTTCGTGGTCTACTGGCAGACCAAGCATTCCCGTGCCATGACAATTGGCGAGGAAAAACTGAGCCTCGTCGTACGGTTCATTTTGCGTCGCAAGTCGCCGAATTGTCTTCAAAGACTCTTGAATGAGCAAATCCCTATACCTCTTCACAGCTCTCTGGTCTTTAGCATCAGCCCCGATCTTTTTGGCAGCTTCGATGAGGTACTTGGCGTACAAAAAGTGAGCTTCCGGATCTGGATCCGCCTTGATACGTTGGCGGTACTGATCAATATACTCCTTGGTAAAAGGCGGAGCAGTGAGATCTACAGCCTTGGTCTTACGAGTCGAGAGATTGACAGAAGCTGTGGTGCCCGATCGATGGAGAGAGCTTGCTGGTGATCGGATCTCAAATTCGGGATCATCAAACCCTTGTGGGAGTGTGGGCGCGGGACCATATGCTCCAGGGCCCGTTGGAGCTGGTGTTCCCGAAGGACCAGGAGGACCCGAGTGGTACATACCAGCTGGAGGGAGGTAGGGCATGGACTGACTCGCCTGGAGAGTGGTTGGATTGTACGGATTTGGGGGTAGATAGGAACTCGCATGTGGTTGTGGGGGAGGGGGGCCCACACCCAGGACGTTGGAGGCTGCGGCGTACAGATGATCATATTCACCAGGTTGTGGTGGACCAAGGCGGGGACGCGCGTGGTTTGGTACCAAGTTTGGTTGGGAGGCCTGCCAGCCTGGCTGGAGCTGCCCTTGGGGGTAATATGGATGCATAGGCGGGTTCCGGGGAACGAGTGTGGATGAATCAGAGGAAGGATATGCACTGGCAGGTGGCGATGCTGCATCGTCATAACTGTACATGCTTATGATATCGATGTCCTGCGGCGGTTCCCCACTTCTGCTCGAGGACAAGTCGTCAGCAGCGTTGGGCTGGGTCTGGCCATGGAAGGACGCATCAGGGGAGGGAGGGAGGGTATTGGCGTAGCGAGGGGGAGGAATTCCTCTTTGTGGGATATTGTGCATAGACATGGACGTCCCTACGCGGGGAATGGGATCATAACGCTCGTTGATGCGCATGGCGTGCATGCTGTCAACAAGGGCCGACGCATCACGGTGAACGGACGGCACAGGGCGAACATGGTCGGACGAGACATCATACTCCGGGGGAGCCCTCGAAGACAAAGAAGGGACGGAGTGATTGGGATGACGCATGAAGGTGGCTGGAACGGGGAATCGTCAAAAGGCCAGTGTAGCATGCGAGTCGGGAGACATACGCGGGGGTTGGTAAAAGTCATCGACTGGACTGCCAGCATCGTAGGCGGAAGTGCTGGCAGACCAGTTTGAATGGCCGCTGGGACGGGCACCGCCGTGGGTGGAACGAACATCCAAGCTGGCACCACCTGGAGGGAATGGACCTAATCTGTCCGTCTCGCTCTCCGGAGCATCATAGGCAAGACCCGACATGTCACGAGTGGTGTCTCAACACGACGCAGGCTCGACTTGCAAACGTTGTCGCGCGCGAGATGCCAATTCCACTGGGGCAGGCGGGAACGAGGACGCTGAAGCAAGACGAGTTCGCGACGGGCAGGCAGTCAAAGCACCCGGCGATTTCCCACATCCTACACAAAGCTCGCTCCGTGTAATCTATCATACGACCACCATCGCATCCAGCTCACCCCCTCCTGGGTCCCCGACCGGAGCCGATTCCTCCTCCTCCTCCTTCTGCGCGTCAGTGTACGGGCCAACGTCCGCTTGGTGCGATGGATCATCCTCATGTTTCATCTCCACATCCTCCTTCACAACCTCTTGTTCTGAAACTCCAGGCCATTCCCATCTCTCAAACACCCGCTCAATCCGCTGTCGTTCCAGCCCTCCATCGATCTTCCGAGCCTTGACGGTAACCTCCCGTTTTCGCTCCACCGATGCCTGCCGTCCCGCATCCCCGCTTGGTGCTCCATCCTCCCACTTTGCCCATTGATGTTGCCAATCCATCCCTTCCGGGTACAATGCTTGCACACTCTGTGTTTCCTCTTCCTTCGGCAGATCCTCCACCATATCCCATCCCTTTGGCTGAAAGTTTCTAAATTGCACCCGTTCGGGTGCGCTTCCCGTCTGCGTGCCCTGCGTCTCGACGGGCGACCGTTTCCTCTTGACACCCCCATTCACGTTCACATTTCCATTCACCGTCTTCTTTCCCGGCCTCCCGTGCTCCTCGTCGTCACTTGTCGTTCCTGCCGCGAGCCTCACGCGCCACCTAAGCTCTCTTGCGAGCGCCGGTGAGTCCTTGATTCTATCTGTGGGGACCTGTTCCTTTGCATCTCGTTTGGCTGCGTCACTTCCACGTTCCATGACCCGCACTTCCGAGACAAGATATGAGCACAGCGCTTCTAGTGACTCGAGAACTCGTGGCGAGAATTCCTCTCTCGCCTTGAGATCGCGGAGATATTTGTCGGCCACGTACCAGCACAATCTGAGACGGGCATTCGTTAGCCACGATAACAACGAACGAGCAAGATAAACCCCGGTACTTGGTGAAGTAAGGAAAACGGAACTTTTTCGGAACCCGCGTAGCCTTCTCAATGTCGATCACTTTTAGTTCTGTCACCCAAGTAAGCCTGTATGTAACGGTAAGATGATATTTCGAATGCTTACGTGTACCGATATTGTATGAGTGCAAAAAGTTGCCCCCGAATACGAGCGAATCCACGGGTGTATGCTGACAATTTCACTGTGACGACAGCAAACCGCGAAAAGAAACAAACTCACGACGGCGTGTATCCACCCGGTGGGAATGATCATGGTGTTGCCAGGTTGAAGGGTGACCTTGACAACTTCATCAACCATGTCGCCTAGCCATATGCTCGATTGTAGCTCGGTCCCGGACCATCGTTCGTAAGCAGCCAGGTTTGCAGGAGTAGGACGGATAAAATAAAAGACCTTTGCCCGAAAAGTCAGGAAAATCACAGTATATCTAGCGGGAAACGCCTGCCTTGCTTCCCCTGAGAATATGGTAGTACACCGAAGAGCCAGCAAAGTCGATGTGCCAGTCCTATATAGCATTTAGCGACTGCGACTCTAAGGGTGAGAGATCAAGACTTGCCGTCCAGGCGGACGCGACGCCCATCAGGCAATACAGCTGAACCTTGGGATATGCTTGTCCCTTGCCCCTTCGCGTACTGGGCCAGAACTTGTCCACCCAATCCAGTTCGCGGACCAACCGCGGTGGTAACACTCGATCCGCAAGCAGAGTCCCCGAGATTTCAAGTGAGATGACGTTGCGTACTTTGTCTCTGGCAGACGGTTCCTTGTTGTAGTACTCTGCCCATTTGCCAAGTGTCCATCCTGGACAATTTGACTGCGTTGCGACATCTGCAAAGGCGGCGTCGGCATTCGACGTACGCTGGACAAGTGATCATACCTATGACTTCTACGGAGGTCTCGTGCCCCACGGTGTCCGCAACGTCCGACACGGTAAAGTTGGGATCCGGCATTTTCATCCCGAGTCCCTCTGGGTTCTCGATGACGATAGGTTCCTTCATCGCGTTTTCGTCGTGTTCTAGCCACTCGATGCCGACGTCCGACCCTTTCATCCGTCTGAACTCGTCGTCCTTGATGGGCTTGGACTGGATGACACGTAGCCATCTGCTCGGATCGGCCTCCACGCCCGCGTTCAGGTTGGCGTAGTCTGGCTGGGCACGTTTGCGTGCAGATTTACGCGCTGGCGGCTTGAGAGTGATCGTCCGAGAAGGTTTCTCGAGGACGCACGCCTGGCAGTACCTATCGTATGCGTCACACACACGACGTCGCATGGATGGGGTAGGTCTGAGCAGACTTGCCATTTGTCGATCGTGTCGACGTCGGCGCCATTCCCGGCGCACACCCAGTGATACCAGCCCTTACAAGCGTCACACCTTATCCAGCTTTCCTTGGAGGCCGTCGACTGCAGATCAGGCGCGAGGTCTTTACACGCCGGACAGGTGTCCTCCTCTGATGCTACCAAGAGTGGCTGTTCAGTTGTTTCTTGTGCTGGTTCGCTTGGTTCTGGCTCTTGCTCTGGTGGTGGCGGCGGCTCGTCGTGTGGGGGCACTGGTGTCAGCGACGACCTCGCTGACAACGGAGAGAGTGGTTCCAACTGCGGGCTCCGTTCGCGTGATTTTTGTGGGTTTGAGCGCGTTGTTCTACGTTTGCTGCGGGCCATGCTCGAGCGACGACCGACAACTTGATACTGAAAAGGGCGAGTAACGGGGTGGTGGGCTACCTCGAGCGCACGAAAAGTCGCCCGGCGCCGATTGGAGAAGGACCAGAGCTCGCGCTCACTTATGTAAAATTTTCCTTTTTGGATCCATTGGCTTCAAGCACTTTTGTACGGATAGCAAGGAGAGCCAGCTACACAAGAACCCCCACACGAGAAAGTCATGACCACACAGAATCCCAATGGGCCCTCCTCGACTCTGGGACCCAGCAGGGAAAGATTGCTGGATTTTCCATACTCGTGGGTTCCCACTCCAGGGTCGCGACCCAACTTGCAACAGCCAGATCCACACATTGAATCGCCACGTTGTTTTCACGCCCCGGCGCACTGTTTTCCCGCTGCTCTTGACCCCTGTCGAGTCTAGTTTGTGAAGTAGTCGGGCCCCCACATTCATGATGCATTCTCGCATTAAAACGATTCACAAGCACACAGGAACGCATACCCTCTTCCTGGCTGACAGCTCGGTCGACCCCAGCGTTTGGGATCATCAGAGTAGGAACATTTTGCAGCAAAAATCATATTCATTGTCGCAGGCATCCGTAGGTCGAGTTGAAGTGGAACTTGGACGAACGAATCCGCATAGTTGCTTTGGGGACACATAGAGAACAAAGACGACACGAGGGTACCCACAGAGAAAGTGCCAACTTGGAGCCTGGACGTGAACCCCTGCGGCGCGTTGGCACGCATACGACATGATCTTGTGACACATCAATGGCACACGATTTGCTGGGGCAGACGATGGTGTCCTGGTTCTCGGGATGCGCACTAATCGCGACAATCTGCATGACAGAGTCGACGGCCCCACTGCTGTGTGCAATCCGGATGGGGCGGCCGAGAATGCCCTCGGGCAAGCAACTCGTCAAAGGGCCGACAGTGAGCAAAGAGGACCCAGAGAGGCGGCTCCGGGTCAACGAAGCGCGCAAGTGGGAAAAGAGCGCGCAACGTGGAGGAAAGAGCGAAAGAAAATAAAAAAAAAGAGGTGGCGTTTACCACCCCATGATCACGTTCACCCAGCGATTACGGAACAGGGCCCCGTCTGATGACGATAACCGTGTCACACCGGGCGCAGCTCCTGTTCAGAAGAGTACTAGTGCAGTGGTCCTAATTTGGTACTCACTTTTGTTGCAGACTGCCGTTGGCCACGACCCAGCCACGCTGGGCGTACTAGCACCGTACGCGGTCCATCCACCGGGTCGCTTGCCGCGTTTCTTCCCTTTCCTCCTTAATGATGTGCTCACCACGGCGTAGATAGAAGATCACATAAGGTATGTATACGGTATGAAGGCGGCCGAGTCCGTTCGTTCTCGGCGGCTGAAACGCTTACTGGTCGGTTGGGAAATTTTTTTTGCTCAGATCAAGAGAAAGAAAGTTCCGAGTCGCACCCCACTTGAAAGAATTACCTAGCTGGCGTGCAGCGAATATGCCTTTTCTTGGGACAACAAGCGATGAGAAACATTCTATATTTGACACCAGGCGTATTCCCGTCTGCCACAGGACCGCAACTGACCGCCGCAAGCATACTAACTGTGTATGGTTCAATAAGGCGTGGGTCAAAACTTCAGACGGCCCTACCGGCTGAAGGAAACGCGAATAGAAACAACCAGAGCTATATGCGACCACTGATGCCGTTTAGAAGGAACGGTGCATGTCCAT
The DNA here is from genome assembly GCA_038089975.1 of Boletellus ananiceps. NCBI lineage: Eukaryota > Fungi > Basidiomycota > Agaricomycetes > Boletales > Boletaceae > Boletellus > Boletellus ananiceps. The sequence continues at coordinate 4,739 of JBBPLV010000372.1, read as the reverse complement.
ACCTCCGGCGATCCGTCTGATTTCGGACTCATCAACTTTAGTGGACTGCCAGTGGTTTTGACTGGTCTATCATTCAGTATCGGCTAACCTTTCCACTGAAGAAGGGTGCTACTTTACGTCTTCCAATTTATCTCATACAGGCGCTCAATGGAGTCTTGAATGTGGTGATCAACACTCAAATATGTCACGCACTCCAGGCTCCATCATTCGGTAGTTTCCGTGTGCCGTCATGTCTGCCGTGCCCACCTTTCATCAAGCGCCACAATCACCTTTTGGCTCTGGCAGCATCGTGCATCTGAGGCAACTTACAGCCAGACCCTGGACCTGTTGCCGCACGACGGTACATTTAGCGTATCTCCACGAGGCGTTTAGTGTGGTGGAGCTGCGGATGGCATCCTACCGCCGCCGAGCCCCATCTCACCATACTGGTCACCCGGTGCTTGACCACGAACATGTAAACCATTCAAATCGCCAGTTCTGAGCTTCCGATGTGAGCGTGTGGAGCAGTTCGAAGGAACAAGCAACCTTCACTTGATCACGTACTCAATCACTGGATTCTTTTACATCTTAGAACAACACGAGGGTATCTCCAGTCTAAACGGATATAAAAACTCGTACATATAGTCCGCAATCCAAGTCCCACATCAATAGCGTACACAAAGCTCAAAGCCTGAAAACACGTAGCGAGAGTCGAACCGTTTTAGGAAAAGTATGGTCGACGTGTGGACCCAAGCGGGGCAAATCCGTCGTCGCACTCCAAGACGACGCGCGGGTCGAGATAGCTGAACGGTGTCCACCGAGCCTGGACTCCTGAACCTTCTGAAGTTTGAGAGTCGGGTGTTCCCTCGACGGAGAATGGGAACTGGTCGTCGTCATCATCCCCAAAGATTGTAGCCTTATCTTTTACAACCTGGAGTGTCGGCACCACAGTCGGATCATACGGGGAAGAGCTTGGAGAGAGGCTACGATGGGTCACGGCCGTTCCACCTATCGAACCCGAGGTCGACGGAGGGGTGTATGGCTCCCAGCTGCCGCTGCCGTCGTCAGTTAATACGGTGTCGGGTCCGCTGTCATCTTGGGGGAAAGAGACGGACAAGGGTGGGAGATAGGGGCGAACTTGCCCACCAGCGGAAACCAGGGAGAGATTGTGCGGCCGAGGATGTGAAACAGCTATGCAGGGAAGAGGCGTATTGTCGTTCAAGCAGGGGGAGTGGCCCGGGCTCTCTTTGAGAGGAAACGGAATTGGCGAACGCTGGACCTGTCGTCGACCGGTGTCGCGCTCTATCCGAGCCTCCCATTCTGCTCTCAAACTTTTTACTCGCTCCTGGGTGGAGGCACATGCCCAACGGATTTCACCAAGAGCTTGGAGACAAGTCATCACCCCTTCTTCCCATTCAGCATCCCATCCCAACATGTCTCTCTCTACGCCAAGTTTGTCGCTTTGAGCGAGGAGCAAGCCAGCGAAGAAGCATCCATCACGAATTAAGCCGGCATCGTATGCAAGGAAGTTCGAGGGTACCTTCAGGTGACGTTGCAGCATCTTGATCACCCGAGGAAGGAATTTTTGACAACGCCGAATGGCGGACAGGTGAAGGCTGACGATGGATGCCTGATCGGCGGGCGTTTTGTGGGCGTTTTGGGAAGGGTGGGGGAGTGCTTCACGGACGATGTTGAGACACTGGAAGATGAAGACCTGCCAACCGCTGACGAAGCGTTCAATGTCTTCGCCACGGATAAGATCGCCCCCAGCGGCGCCGACGCCAGAAGGGTTGCGGCGCAGCGTTTCAAAGTTGTCCCAGCAGCGCTCGAGGTTATCCCAGATCTCAATGACGGCTTCCTTGCGTACAGCGAGGCCATCTTCGGCCCGCCGACGAGCACGTGGACCCGTCAACGCGGCATGTATGGAACGACACGCTTGGGATACGGCAAGCGCGAGAGAGAAGTGTTGTGACGTTACTAGGTAAGCCAAGGCAGCTCGCGGATGATTAGGTTCCAAGGGGGAATTGAAAGGAAATGTCGGTGCAATTGGAGAACCCATCGGTGAAGAGCGGGACGAGTCTGTGGCGGAAGAGAGGCTGGACGTGGTCGATGCGAAATAGTGAGGGGGGAGACTGCTTTGGAAGGACGCAAGGTCATCGTCGTCCCTGAAACAGCATGCTTAGTTGTGGGAGATGACAGGAAGTAGACTGCCGTACAACAGAAGGCGACCGCCATCTAGTCCCGAGGTAACGCCTTCGAGTACGTGGGCATACCAAAAAATGCGCGCGCGTATGAGCACGTCACAGTACGGTCCTAGACCACTGTTGATGGACGGAGGATTGTCAATGTTGCAGAGCGAATAGACTTGAGAGAGCGTTGCTTCATAGGTAGTCTAGTGGACCGTCAGTGGACCGTAGTCAAAGTGGCTCCAGGGTATTCACCGTGCGTTCTATAGGGCTTTGGATGCCTGTTGGGTGTGATGAAGGATGCGTGACGGAGCGAGAACGGACGACTGACCGTGGGTTAGCGGGAGCAAGAGGAGGAGGACCCTGACGCCATCCCAGGATGGACGGCGTAATAGTCCATGGAGATCGACGAGGGTGAGTAGTTCTTTGACCATGGACTCGGTGTGGAGCATGGTGGCGCATGGCTTGGGATCGGAATGATTATCGTTACCATCACGGGCATGGTGGGGGCTGTAGTGACACTCTGACGCGTCGTTTTCGGTGTCCTCGTTGCCGAACTCGTCTACGCCAAAGGCTGCGGCCCATGTGACGAGGAGCATGGCGAGCATTTTTCCTTCGGTATTGAGGGGCGCAGTCCCATCCATGTGGGCGGCATATCTGGAGGAGAATTCGCCGGGTTCGAGAACGGGGCCTGTGAAGGGTCAGCCGACGGAGTCGTGGTAAAAAAAGAAGAGAAAGACAGACGCTGGACACAAAACCTCCGGAAGAAGGAAGACTTGAGAAAGGTGGGCTGCATTTGTGGAATCTGACCGTGCCCAATGACGGCAGGCGCGGCAGAAAACATGGAGGTGGAGTCTTGCGGGACGACTGGTGCGGGAGAGGTGTCATTCGGCACTTTGCCATAGACGGCCCTGCAGGAACAGGGTTCTGATGTACCGGAGGCAGAGAGGAGATGGGGACTCACTCGACCTGCTGAAGCCGTCTGCCACGCCTGAGTAGCTTGACGGCCTTGACCTCTGCAAACTCGTCGCTGACGAGGGATGAGTGACAATGCGGGAGACTCGACTGGATGCTTACACGCATTTTATGCCGCGCTCTCTGCAGTTGGAGCATGAGGGCTGTTGGACCCCGTTGGGGGACGCTGTGGTGCTGCAAAATTCTTTGAGATCACAGCGGACTCTGCGCGAGGGCCTCAGCACGAGCAAGGGGAGGGCGACGATGGGGGAACCTTCTCATGCGGCATGCGCCGCACGCGGAGAACTGCTGCCTGGAAGACTTGGGCTGGCCTGGGGTGCGTCGAGGATAGGGTGCGGCAGAGGACGCGCTGCGGGAGGAAGAGGGCCGGCGGGACATGGGGGGCAGTCTGGGTGGGTGATCGGACCCATCCGCAAGCGGGCGTGTTTTTAAGGTGGTGCGGACTTGACGCAGTGACAAGAACACGATTGGATCGCTGACGTTGATCTCCGGAAATGCGACGCGCCTCGCACAGCCCACAACGAGAGGGCGTGTCTTCTTGACTCAGGACGGCAAGGACACGAGAAAAGCGGATGTCGTAAGTCGAAGTCGCGCCGCAGGTGAGCAGGTCCTGATCCCGTCCTGACGCCGGGTCTAGCCCAATCAGGCATATCTCTGCGTCAGGACGACTGCCATGGCCCTGGGGCGAACGCGAGTGGGTATATGGCTGGGCAGCAGCAGCCAATGGGAAGAGAGGTGGCCGTTATCCGGTGATGCATTGCCAAGTGGGCGTCACCGAAGCCTGATCCCACGGAGACTTCTCATGACAACTCGAAGGTTCGCTGGTATTGTCATGTCCTCTGTCTGCCGTCATCCGCAATATGACGCAAACTTGGGGCCATAACGTCGCTTAGATTACCACATTGTCTGGTGACACATTGTCCACCGTCATGTCTCTGTCAGAACCCCGACGGTCGTGCTCGAGTGAGCCGCCAGCGTTGCCCCAGAACGGCATCCACGGCCCGCCGATGCAGAAAACATACCGCACAGATCTCAGATCCGACTGCCCAAAATGGTCGTGTCATTTCCAAGCACAGGTTTGTCTGCATCTCAAGCCCCGGCGTGACATCCCCCAAGCGGTCACGATGTCACGCAATTTCCCCCCAAATGTGGCGGCGGACCGGCATGGCTCGCTGCCGTATGTCCGCAGGCTACTCGGTCACTTCTCTAGCCGTGTCCTTGCACAGCGCCCCGCACCCCTCCGCCCTCGCCCTCGCCCGCCGCAGCTCGCCTGCCGTCCGCTGCTCTGGGTTCAGTCGACGATCATGCGCCATGCTCGTCACGTTGTCGCCATGCGCCCGGACGAGCCGCTCTAGGTACAGTCGCTCCCCCAGCGATGTGTGTCGCCTGCGTACCGTCGCAGATGCCGCAAGGGCCTCCAGATCTAGCGATGCACCGGTTAGCTCTTCAGGCACTTTGCCAAACCGAGCGACAAGGAGGCACCGCGCGGATCGATGGTACAGCACCGGCTGAGCGAGCCCAAACAGATCAGAGACAGACCTTGCACAGCGGTCTTCACACCCGCCGCCGGACGCGCCTCCGCCTCAGCACCATCGTACG
>JBBPLV010000371.1:0-20989 GCA_038089975.1 Boletellus ananiceps | reverse complement strand
CAGCACCTCGACCAGTATCCGCACGATCACCCAGGCAAGCGAGAGTACTGCCACCCTCTTGACGACGACGACGGCGCCCACACCTCAGCCTCCCTTTTACGACCTCACCACGCTCGCGTCTTCGGGCGGTCTGTCCGGGACAGCTGGACGGGTACCCATGTTGCGACGACTGAACGCGCAGGAAATGGAAATGATGGCGGCTTCAGCGGGGAGTGGTAGTGGTGTGCCCGAACGGGGCGTGTGGGAGGGCAGAGGCGGCTCGACGCCCAGTTTGATCACCACGTCGACGTCGACGTCGAGCGGTGCCCCGCGTACGCCTTTACTCGCCCGTGTAGGGGGTGGCGGGGAACCGTTCGTGTTTAGGCCATCTACGCTCAAGGAGTCGTACACCGACACGTCCGAGGAAGATCTGGGAGCTGCTGTACCGGGAACGAAGACGATGACGCGGCACGTATGTGTACACCGGAAGGTAGACCCGAGTCCGTTGGCGCGTTCGGCAGAGGACGAGGAGCGAGCGGAAGAAGGTGGACGGGGGCCCGTGCGCGTGCGGTCGAGTCCGGGGCTATTGACCCCGTCGAATCCCAGTCCACCACGCCCGGACACGGCGAGCTCGACGGAGACAGAGACAGACGTGTCCTATGCCTCGTTTAGCATCGTGCCTGCTTCAAGCGTGTCGTCCACGACGACGTCGCGCTCAACGTCGCCTTCCCCGACCACACCATCGCCGCTGACAGCTCTGGGAGAAAATCGGGATCGAGATGGGGGCGATGGAGAGGATGGAGACGAGGCCCATGCGTGTGCGGTGTGTGGTCACGTCGGTTCGCGGCGGTCGATGTCTTCCTCGCCCTATATGACGGGCCATGCTGGCGAGCCGGAGATCGTGATGGGGGCGATGCACCCGATGTTTACGGTCCCGCTTATCACGGTCCCTGCGTCTGCGATCTCGGCCTCGCTCCCGCGGTCTGTGCCGCTCTCGAACGACCACGACCACGATCATTGCCACCATCCTCTGACCCAGTACAAGTCGAAAACGGTGAGGGTGGGGACGCGGAGCGAGGTGGCGCTGCCAGCCAAGGTGCGGAAGCGGAACCGGCCACAGACGGCGCCTGCAGGCGGTGGTGATCTTGCGCTCAAGCTTTTTGATGATGCTGGGGTGAGAAGCAGCGGCGGCGTTAGGACGGCCGTTGGGACAAGAGCCAGGCGCGGGGGTAGTGGTTGCGGGGAGTCGCGGTTCAAGACTGCGCTCAAGGGCTTGTTGAGGTGGCATAGATGAAAAAGAAGACCTTCAAGAATCCCTTGCTCTTATTTTTTTTGTTTTGGTGTGTGCGTCAGACTAGGGTCGTCGTTTGGGGTGTTGACTGACTGGACTGGTTCGGCAGGTTGTCGTGTATGATGTCCGATGTCTGGATCCATTTTTCATTTTTCGCTCTTAATCGCACGTGAGGACACATGGGAATGAGACCAAACGCTCGTTTTATTTATCCTCCCTTTTTTTTTCTTGTGGGCAATACCTGATACCTTGGATGATGACGATGATACATTTGTTGCCGGCTTTATATCCCTCTGCTCTTACACCCTGACAGTATTCGAACGTTTTGAACTCTGCTCGTTCTTGACGATGGCGTTTTTCTTTTTCTACCCCTCTTTTCCTCTTGTTTTCATCCATTTTGGATACCACTTGTGTCTCGACAGATAACTGTTGTGCATACTCAGAGGAAGAGCGAAGGGCGACGTGTGGAACCGTATCGTCTGGAGACTTTAGATAGAGTCGCGATATATGCGGCGTGCGGATGAATGCCCTGGTTGCTTAATCTATGTAACTTTATGAACGTTCCTTGTTCCTCCACGTTAATGACGCGGATTTGGCCAAGATCGTCCTGGTGCGAGCTTGCTACGGCGAGGCACTGACGGCAGTTGTGAGAGTCAGGGCAACCCTCTCTTCCTGAAAAAAAAAAAGGAGCCACGACGTACTTACGTTGGGGTCGTGGTGCGTTTTTTCGCGCGTGCGCCGAAAGCGTAGTGACGGGCTCCTTTGGCTGCCTTGACGATGCGCCGTTCCGCTCGCTTTTTCGCCGTAGTCCCCTTCATGATCGCAGTGGGGGTGGACGTGTCCATGGGTGCGATGCGGGACGCTCGGGATCAGAACATGTACGTACGTGAGCTTTTGGGCAGCCCTTTACCGCGATTGAGCACAGCCCGCGTCGAGCGTAGTATGTCCCAAGTAGGGAGAAGAAACCGTACCACCGTATTGCCCGCGTCGGTCGTCGAGAAGGTGAACGCGCTCGTGCCGGTGCTGGCACAGACCAATGGATGCCGACCGTTGTCGTCGATGCTGCTATGGAAATCAAGGACATCGGCAAGGGGGCGAGGTGGACTTGCCACCAGTGAAGGAGCGAAATCGGGCACAGACGCGCCTGCGGGTGGTGATCTCGTGCTCAAGTTTTCTGATGATGCCGTGGTGAGAAACAGCGTTGGCACTGAGGGATGGATGAAGAAGAAAAGAAACTGGAGGCGCTCAACCCTCCTTTGGTGCGTGCTTGCATTGAACTCGATGGTGCGGGGCCTCATGAAGATGGACGTATTGAGGGGGCGACTTGCGCAGGTGAGACTAAATTTAAAAGTGGAGGAAAGACTCGGAGGCGACGAACTGCACTTGCTAGGACCTTTGAATACTTCCCGACTCACAAGTCCTGCGTCTGTATGTGTTTTATCGTTCCATTACAAGTGTTTCTTTTCGTTAAATGAACTGCAAGCCATGGCTATGCTTGTTCCAGGTCGCGCTCAAAAGGCCGTATTTTTCATCTCCCTCTCTCTGAAGGTTCCAGGCGTTGATTTGCACCCTCCGAGTCTGGAAGGGAGAGAGTCGACGTTCAAAGATTCATATGCTGAACAAAGAGCCCGAACATTCATATACACGGACACAAAACGGAGGTGAGGACATAGCACGAACTCAAACGGGGAGCATATCTGGAAAAAATGAAATCAGTATATGAACTTCGACGTCGGGGGGACGGGAAGCTACCTCACTCATTGGAGGGGCTCAAATTCTGATGTGCACAAACGCGATTCGCTTCTCCAAACCCACTTCATTGGCCATCCCCAACACTGCCGTGCGCAGGGCACTCAAAACCAATCACCCTGCTTGTAAATATGTGTAACCACCTGATGGGTGACAGTCGTCGACATTCCACAGGGTGCCAATGACCCCATCAAATCTTGGAAACCGCATCCCGGCTGCGAGATGAAGCACTTCGTCCGGTTTCGGCTCGTCGCCCAACGCCATATGGCACGCAGACAGGAACGCAAACTGAGAATTGGCGCTCTTGGATGATGTGCATTAACGTGAGTTTGCCGTTTCCCACTGTAAACCATGACTCGAACGGCTTTTCACCCAGTGGTGGTCTCGGAATGCCCGCACGACCCCTTCGATTGTGGCCCTGGGACCGGTGAGGGTCTCGAACGTCACTTCTAGATGCGCATGCGTCTCGGCGTGGATCTTGTCGATTTTGAATCCCACCTCTGGTAATTCGCTCAGGTTCGTGTCTGCACTTGGCTGTCCGTGACCGACGGCCACAAACGAGATCAGGTCAGGTGTTCCAGTGGCATTCTGCCTAGCCTTCCTCACACGAACACGCTTGCGGGTGCAAATGAAAGCAGAGAGAGAGGGCGCGCACGACGAGGGGTAGATATTTAAGAGATTCTTCTCGCCCATTTGATACGGACCTGCAGCATGGAACGGCAGGGATGACCACAACTCGCGTAACAAGCGTTTCACCCAGGACACTCTGTTCTTTCCGTACGCATCTGGACCCCGGCTGAGTTCCGACAGCTGTGAACAGAGTTTATCGACGTCCTCGAACGAGCAAGGAAGGGGTATATGAACGGGCGTGCCAGTGCGAAGAATAACGAGCACGTCGCAGTCGTACGCGCTTGGTCCATGTGCAGCTGTTCGCCGGAGATCGTCGAAACGAAGAGGTAGAAGGAATCTTGCGAACCTGTCCATATGGCGAATCTCGTCCACCACGGACTGCCATTCCTCTTGAGCCCGCCAAAAGGTCCTTCCCTCCACCACCTCCCTGAGTTCCGTGCTCAGCCGTGTAAACCTCATCCCCAGCTCGCGCTCTCGGTCGCCCCGGCTCTCCAGTGTGACGATAGAGATATCAAAGCGAGCAAATTGACTCCATGCTCTAGGAGCTCGACTGTTATTTACAATTCATCATGCCTTATGGCACGTGAGAATGCATCATGCACTAGATCTTGCATTGTCTCTGACAGGGATTCATGTCTCGTTTGGCAAGTTCATCGTTAGTGCCTCTATTTTTTCATGTGCCTTGCAGCAATTTACGTCTGAGTGGTCGTGGTCCAGAATGTGTTGTGGACCTCTGTAGAGCGAGTTCCGGCGTTCGCATGGGCAGGTGGATGCGGTTTTAATCGGAAATTCAAATCTATGACCTGGTCTACGTTTGTTCGTTTGGATTACAACTTTGCTGATGAGTTTTGATTTCTTTTGACGTCTTTTCGTTGGAGGACTGATGGGCACGCCTGGCAGCGCTCCGCTTCCCAGTGGGACCGTGCTTTCCAGGCTGATGGATAGTCCACACTATCGCTAGATAACCATCCAACTTGCGTGCCGATCGTGCAGATGGAGTCCCATAAAAGCCATATGACCCAAAGTCAAACTCAACGGAGACGGTATTCCGTCTGTAGCTGTGACATAGGACTAGCGAGTCCGGGACGGATCACTTTGAGCTGAGAGCCGTCCTGTTGTTTGATGCCAGCAGTACTGGTACTATTGATCTACGGTTCCCCACCTCGAATGGGCAAGCTCTATATGGCGACCATGTCGCGGTTGTGCCGCACCGCCCCGGCAGCTCGAACCCTATAAGTCAGCCTTATCCGATTCCCGTCTCTCCAAGCGACCAGCATGACCATCGACAACTTCACCCTCTTTGTGCAGAACGGCAAGCTCTCCTCTCTCCTCCCGCCATCAGCGGTTCTGATCACGTTTGTTCCGTATATCTAGGCATCACAGGCGGCTTTGCCCCGCCCACGCCCAACGCCATCTACACTATCACCCGTCGCTTGAACAGCGACACCCTGACCGTCACCGCCCAGAACCGTCCCCACGGCACTCCGTCTCTCCTCCCGCCCAAGACTAAGGAGCTCAAGGTGGCGGACCACGAGCACCAGCTCACTGTGCTCCTCCACCTCCTCGACGGCCTCCCGGTGCAGTACCCCGGTGCGGAGGACCTGTATGGCCGGGACACGAGCATCATACTGCAGGCGAACCCGGGGCAGCACGTGCCAACGGGCTCGTACGCGGGCAGTGGCAGCCCGGCTCCGACGGCGGAGCAAAAGGCCAAGTTTGACGAGGCGGTGGCGCTCATAGAGCAGGTGGTCACGGCGCCGGCATAAGGGGTGTTCATCGTTGGCGTCTATCTTCTCTGACGTTCTACTTGACTGCATTGTGAGCTTGCTCAGAGGGTTATTCGAGTAGCGCGAACGCGGGGTGTAACGACAGGTTCTGACGCCAAGATAAGAGAGATAAGGTTGTGGGAATCGGTTACCGGATCTTGTCGACACGTGATCCCCATTGACCAGTCACGTTTTCTGACGCCGTATGCCGCTCTCTGGACACCGGCCGAAAGGGGCAGGATCTAGTGTAATGGGCTACGACCGCTAGCTAGAATGCAGGCGCATCAAGACGTAGGGCACCTCGGACAACGCTTCCGGACAGTCGAGGGAGGGATGTCAATGCCAAACAGCTTCAGGACGGTAGCAGGCTGCCAGCACCATCCCATAACCCTACCGCAAGAAAAAATAAATCTACTCAAACGCAAACAGATAGGGCGCGGTATGTCTCAGCTAAAAACATCGTCATTATTCACAAGAAGTTGATATAGGAAACGATATAAAAGCTTACCCATTCACAAACGGGCTGCACGGTCTCGCGCAATGGCAAGTCAGAGTTCTACAAAACGTCTCGACTCAGACGATGTGCTGCCGATTCATAGTATGTCAGTATTCTATCTTCCGACTTCAAGACGAAGATCCACGTCTGCCTATCGGATAGACAGAAACGGACCTCCGAAAGATTAAAACCCAATGCTTAGATGCGAAATGCGGTAGGCAGTACCGGCGTACTTTGTGGACCTCAGCAATGCAATCGCCCGACCAACGGCTTCAGGGATGTGAGAAATTAGGGTCTGTTTTGGACTCTGGCGTTTGGCCTCGACTAAGAGGCAGGCGACCTTTTAGAATCTCAAATGCGTCCTCCCTGTATCTACTAGATGCGAGCAAGCGGTCTGAAAAGGCCATGAAGCATTTTGCGGAGCATCGGCGTAGATAATTAGGCTCACCCATGTAATCCCTTTGGTCTTCGTACTCGACTACTGCAAAACCGGCACGACCATTCGACCATAATTTGTATCTGGAGATAGGGGGAGAGACTCTTCAAGTTGAGAAATCCTCATCTCTGGAAGAATGGCAACGCCACGTTGTCTAGCTGAGAAAATCCCCGCCAAAGCAAACACTATTGCGTCTAGAATCATGCGAGAACCCGGTTCACACTACGAGCAAGTATTCGCTTGAATGACCAAAGGCAAAGGCGTTGAATGACGCACGTCCATGTTCACATGTGCATGGGTTTTGGAATGCGATCCGCGATTTCGGCCTCTGGGTCCCGTGTCAGACCATTGATTAAGCCGGTGATCTTGGCGTGCTAAAAAACGGGGCGTTTCCTCGTGACGCTAGTCTTTTCGGGGTCATCTGACGTGACTGTTGAGAAAGTCACTCTCCGGAGGATCGTTAACAATGATGGTGGGAAGGAAGCGACATGCTGGTTTCGTATGTCCTCCAGCGTGAGCACATGCGCGGGGATGCAGTGCAATTCCTCCTCCGTTTCTTCGATGCCTTCCAGCTCTGCCCGGAGGGCTTCGAGGGCATTCAGCGCCGTCCTCGTCTTCGGAAGATCGACAGTTGAGTCCCAGAGCACTGTATTAGACGTGTTTGTGCTTTGACTGCCTTCAATACCCCCGACTCTTGTGACCCGCGAGTCTGTACCTGTGCGATCTGTCATGCCGTCGCGACGGTTTCTTTCATGCTGAAACACAAGCTATACTCACGACCTAACTCATGATGTGCTCAACGTGGAAGAAAGGATCATCGTCGCACGTTGCCGGGCTACATTCCAGGTTTGTGACGATTGGTGAGTGGAAACATCAACGACGGAAGTTCGGTCGACCCACACGTTTAGGACCTTCCGATCCGGGTTGCACCATCTATTCTGCAAGTCACCAGAGTTGAGGATCATGGCTCCTGCGATAGATTCGACGGGCTGGCAATACTTAAATTGATGAGTCACCGAAATACGTGTGAAAACTCTGCAAATCTCGCATCAAAGCTATAGGCTACGGCGTGTTGGGAATCGTCTCATGGATTCAAGCATGGAAGTCAGGATATCGTACAAAACGGGACGCAATCCGCGTCGAGAAGAGATCTGGGCCATGTGTGAAACCCCGTACGTGTCGTACAACAGCAACCTGGACGAAACGGAGAGCAGCGGACACATACTTTGAGGTGAAGATATAGTACAAATTCGAATGGAAAGCATATCTGAAAAAGATAAACTCAATATCTGAACCTCGATGTGAGAAGGACAGGAACTGTGTCGATCGAAGGGCTCAAATTCCAATGTGCACAAACACAATCCGCTTCTCCAACGACACCTTGTCGGCTGTCTCCAAGACTGCCATGTTCAGAGCGACAGCTGCATGGCGAAAGTCAATCGCCGGCCAGTCGAGCATGTGCTTGTAAAACCGAGTAACCACCTGATGGGCGACGGAGTCGTCCACCTTCCACAGGGTCCCGATCACCCCGTCGAATCCCGCAAACTGCATCCCAGCTGCAAGATGGAGCACCTCGTCTGGAGTCGACTCGTCACCCAATGCCGTATGGCATGCAGACAGGAACGCAAGCTCCGAGTTGGCATAGCGCTCCTGGATGATGCGCATCAGCGTGAGCTTACCGTCGCCCATCGCAAACCACGACTCGAACGGCTTTCCCGGGTGCTGCGCACCGTGGCAGGCGACATGGACCAAGCGGTGATCTCGGAACGCCTGCACGGCTCCTTCGATCGTGGCTGCCGCACCTGTGACGGTCTCGAACGTTACGTCCGGGCGGCCGCTCGTCTCGGCGCGGATCTTGTTGATTTCGAACCCTACCTCCGGTAGTTGGCTCAGGTTTGTGTCTGCACTCGGCTTTCCCTGGCCAACGGCCACCAACGAGATCACATCTGGTGCTCCATTGACGTCCCGCCTAGCCTCCCGAGCACGCATGCGATGGCGGGTGCGAATGAGAGCAGAGAGAGAGGGCGCATACGACGAGGGGTAAATGTCCAGGAGATTCTTCCTACCTTTCAGGTAAGGACCTGCAGCATGGAGCGGGAGAATCGTGAACTTTGACGTTGGGCACCACCAGATGCGTGCGCCTTTAGGCAACCGAATGTCGTTTTGGAGCACGTCAACGATCGGCTCAACCACGGACGACCATAACTCGCGCAACACCCGCTTTACCCAGGATTCCTTGTTGTTTCCATACGCGTGCGGGTCACGGGTGAGCTCGGACAGTTGCGAACACAGCTCATCGATGTCTTCAAGCGAGCAATTTGGAAGGGGAACATGAATGGGTGAGCCAGCGTAAAGAACAATGAGTGCATCACAGTCGTATTTGCTGGCATTCACAATAATGACCGGTCCGTCTTCAGCTGCTCGCCGGAGATCCTCGAAACAGGGAGGTAGGAGGAATCGCGCGAACCCGTCCAGACAGCGAATCTCGTCCACCACCGACTGCCATCCCTCTTGGACCCGCCAATAGGATTCTCTGCCTCTGCCTTCTGCGTGTTTCTTGAGTTCGGTGCTCAGTTGTGTGAACCTCCTCCCAAGCCTGCGTCCCTGGTCGCTCTGGCCCTCCAACGCGGCAATAGCGATGTCGAAGCGTGCGAGTTGACTCCACAGGATTCCCCGACCTTGCTCCAGGAATTCAAGAGCCATTTGCAACCTGCCATGTCTCATGGCACATGAAAATGCATCATTGACCAGATTGGCCACCCTTGCCTGCATTGTCTCATGTCTTGAGTCCAATGAGGAGTTGAAAGAGGTTAAGTGATCCAGTGTATCAAATGATGTTTGGTAGGCCTCCAGGGCTGATGTGTGATTGTGCTTTTCAGCATTCTTGACCCAGGCTTGGGTTGCATCCCACAATTTCAGTGAAACTGCTGGAGCACATTTCTTCAGCTGCCTGTAGACTCCAAAGGCCTCATCTAGTAGGGAATGTGGTGAGGGCTGAGACTGAAGGAGAATAGTCTCAGCTAATTTCTCAATAATAAATGCAAATTGTTGATGTTGGGCTGGAAAAGCAAGCATTGCTTCTTGGAGTAATTTGATGGCCCTTGTGAGATCATCATAGTTTTTCTCCTTGATATAAAGATCCTTCAATGGTATGGCAAGCTTCTCAAGTGCAACTCCATGATTTGGATGACCTGGTGGGCATAGCTCTAGCCTTTTCTCTGCCATGTTAATGGTTCTATTCAGGTCAGTTGGATTGCCATGTATATGATGACGATCATATAAAGATGCTGCAAGGTGTCCAAGAGCTTCAGCATGAAATTGATGCCCTGCTGGACAGAGTTCAAGCCTTTTTTCCTTCATGTCAATGGCCTTGCTCAAGTCTATTTCATCACCACAAGCATGATAGCGATGTGTTAAGGATGTAGCAAGCCTTCCAAGAGCACTTGCATAGTCTGGATGTCCTAATGGACATAGATCAAGCCTGCTTTGTTGCATTTCTATGATTCTGCTCAGATCTGCTTGATTTTGCTGGATTCTGTACCTCTTTGACAAAGATGTAGCAAGACTTCCAAGAGTCCAAGCATGTTTTGGATGACCTTGTGGACAAAGTTCAAGCATAGCTTGCCTTATTTCAATGGCTCTATTGAGATCTGAGATAATTCCTCCTTGGTCATAACAAGTCTCAAAAGAATATGCCAGATTATTGAGAATCTTCAGGTGAAGTGCATGGCCCAGAGGACAGAGATCCAGTTTTGCCAGCCCTAGTTCAATTTGTGTAGACAGACAAGGCATGTTTTTGAACTTCTGTCCAAATTCATATAGCATTATGTCATATTTGCCCAAAGCTGATACACAGTCATGCCCTTCTGGTCTATCCTAAGAGCACATGTTTTAACAATGGCAATAAAGACTTGTGATATACATAAGACCTACCAGCACATCAGAAACATTGCATATCATGGACAAAGTTATGGAGGGACCATGAGTCAATCCAGTAACAGTGTCTTTGTGCTATCAGCACCTGCATGAGAGAAATAGTAGAAATAAGACTTACATTTCCATGTCTCACCAGACTGCAACAAGCTAGCCACATTGGTGACTATCTTGCTGCCTAGTGGATGTTTATCCCATTCAGGAGTGAGCTTCCCTGGGAGAATGCAGACAGAAACCCCAACAAAGGTGAAAGGAGGTGCAGAGCTGCAGGCTGGAGCATCAGCAGTCATGGTTGCAATATATACAGTAAGACTTGCAAGAGAAAGGGATGGTTCCATGTGATTGTTAGACCATCCTCTGATATGTCTCCAGAACAGGTTATCTTGGCTTGATCCCCAACAGCAACAGTGATACGGACATCCGAGTCCTCCCCTGAAAATCGGGATGAGAGTGCTAATTGCGTGACTGCAGAAAAGAAGTAAGCACAGATGAGCATGTGGACCAGCCAGTGAGAACACACCAGTGACCTGGAAAGTGATTGGGTCGGACTCGGAGTTGTTGTCGCTCATGAGAGGTATGGGGATGTAAACAGGGACAAAATGCAGTGACTGGGTAGAAAGGGATACGAAAATCAGAGAAAATAAGGGGCTAACGATGATGAGAAATTGGTGTCAGATCCCCCTACGGTGTTTTCTCGAGAACCCGTGGACTCAGTAGGGAGTGGCTACAACGGAATATAGGCGATACGACGTTGTAATATGGAAATGATCGGGTTGGGGACGATCAATATGGCAAGATGACGAATGTGGAACTGGGGCTCTGGGTAGTGAAGCACTGGGTGCAATGAAGGCGTAGCAAAGACGAGGTGAGATAGGACGTGGGCTTCAATGGAATGAACGGGCTTGGGACACGACAATATGAATCCAGAAAGTTGGGGTGAGGTAGAAGCAAATACTTGGACCGGAGCGGATCTCGGATGCGAAGAGGAAGAAGGAAGGATGAGATGAGACTAGAGCGGAAAGGCCAGTTAGCTGGGCGGTCCCACACCGAGGTAAAATGCACACGCCTACACGAACAGACTACGGCGGAGGAAGGGAAAGATATAAGACCGGAGACCAGAGAATGGTAGAGGGTTGGGATGCGGGGGGTAAGGAAGATGCAGGCAGAACGGACCTGTCAGATGGACAGGGGCCCAGAAATCAGGGGAAGAGCTCGAGGAAAGATAGAAAAATGAATCCAGAACGTGGCGAACAGAGAACAACGGAAGTGCAATCGGGTGAAAGGAACGGCTGGCAAGCGGAGGGTTAGTACAAAAAGTGCGAGTCAAATACCAGCAAGCAATCGACACAAACTCGGAATGTATGCGACTCACAGGAAGCAGACCAAATCAGTCTAGAGACGAAGCAAGCCCACGATTAGAAGTGCTGAAGCGTATCGTGGTTGGAAAAGTATCGATTACGAGTCTGACCATAGTTGATAAGGATCAATGATCAGAAATGACCAAGTGAATTGCACATACGATGCCAGTATCCGATCGGCCAGACACAAGCTGAGAACGGGCCAGCAAGACAATTCACGTCCAGTTCAACTGTGTCTCTTGAACCTTTCTGGGGCGGACGTTGTCGCAGAAGGCAATATCAGGGTGTAGCTGCCAAAGAGGCACTATCCGCTTTCAGGTACTCGCCTGCAAGTACTGCTGGGCGTGTTACTGTCTTGCGTCCGACTGAGATCGTCTTCCGAGGGCAGGTGGCTCTCGGCAGCTTCGGAACATCCCCCATTGGTGCTTGACAGCGACATTATGTAATAGCTCGTCGGCTGGTGGAATAACAGTGTTTGGGGGATAGCCAGCGACCCGGGGTCACATGATTGCGCCGGGCCGGACTCATCGCGGCGACAGGCTTTCACTCTCGACTCCAACACCGTAGCCACTTCTTTGCTGGACCACATGGACACAGCGGAAGAGGGTTCGCCACCCAATCGCATTATCATCACCGTTCCTTCACCAGAAACCAGTCCGGAGGATGCTGGGAGACGATCCAGCCTAGCTGGCCGGGCTAAAATGCTGAGTGTGGTACGTCCTCTATTCCTTTTATTCACTCATGCAGCGCTGCCGACAGACCGCGTTCATGGAATTTAGAGTCTGTATCAGAAAGCAATGAGAATCGTGCAACGAGCACTTGGGTGGGATCTCTTTTTGATCAGGTTCACGCTTCGAGAGTTGATGGTTGCCAGCCGCACCCGCAAACCGAATAATAATCCAGACAGTCCAAAGAGTCCGACTGACTCTGTCAATGGGCTCGGTACGCAGGGAGAGTCACCTGTTAGTCCCCGGTCGCCGGTAGACGACAGTGCAGTCGGGTGGGACAAGTCTGCTGCAAATAGACATGAGGAGGAGGAGTCGGTGTTATCTGAGGCTTCCGAATCCCGAGCCAAAATGCCGCGGATGAATTCCGAACGCACACACGAAATGCCGCCATGGGAGGAGCCAGACAAGATCGTGGAGGACGCCACAGAACAGAGGCTTTATGTGTGAAGAAGACTTGGCCCGAAAAGGCACTGTAGCGATCCTATTTGGGTTCGCATAGCTCATTTGGATATCCATGTGACCTTTTGCTGTGATGACATGCCCGTCGAGAGCTGATTAGCTTGGCTCCGTGACCTTGTAGTTATGCCCACCCTGGCCCTGCCCACCAGCATGTCATCGATTCGGACACGAACGGGGGCTCACGCGACATTCGCGCTTGTGTTCGACCACGGCGCCGTCGTCTTCCCCTGCCCACTCGCTGCGCACCACCGCGTGCATACTTGCTATCTACCACCGCTATCAGGCGCCTGTGCACCCCGTTCTATATCATTGCGATCGATGATCGGCACTCAGCGCGCTCGTGAGTACGAGCCGTCGCCCACTCTCGCCTCTCGCAACCACTCACACCCGTCGCGCTCATCATTGGGTAACGACGCCATCTACGTGGGTTTTTCACGCACGACAAGCATACCCCGTGATCCGACGCGAGGGCAAGGTTCACCGGTCACTGCGTGTGGTCACAACCCGATGTTGATATCGACAGGGGCGTGCAAACAGACGGATCGACAGTGTAAGTGATTTAATTTAACTATCTCTCGGAGTACTAGGCTACATGACTGATCCTACTACATACATAGTACCGTACGCGGATAGCACGTATGGATCGGGTATCATCGACGGCGGGAACCAAACAAAAGGGAATAAATACTGTCCGCCCTCCATCTGGCGAGCAGCGGGCAAAAAGAAAACGCCACCTTCGCCAAAAGTCGTTACCGCGCAGAGACTTCTGCGTCAACCTCGACACCCCCGCCTATCTCCGTACGTCTCTGCCCGATTTCGCCCACCTCCATGTCCACGTGTTCACCCTCGCCCACACCCTCGCCCTCCGCTTCGTCCGTCCGTCCCGGCTTCCTGTGCTCGGCTGCATCCTCAACATCCGTGTCCTCGATCCGGCTCAAAAACACCGACACCACACACCCGACCCCCAACCACGGGATCAGGCTCACAAAACTCCACCGCACCCCGTCCAGAAACGCATCCCGCACCGCCCCCTGCACTGCGCTCGTAAACCCGTCCAGGCTCGTCAGCGACGTCAGTCCGCCGTCGTCGAGCAGCGCCGTAAGTGTGGTTAGGTCCGCCTGCGAGAGTGTGGCCGCGGCCAGCTGTCCCGTAATGTACGCGTTCACTTTGGCATCCAGGACCGTGAAACATTGCGCCAGGCCGACCGTGCCACCAAACGCGCGGAACTACCCAAAAGGTGAGTGCATTACACGAGAGACGAACAAGCAGACCACGCACGAATGTCATCATGGCATTCGAGATCGCGATATGGTTCGGTTTCTTGAAGCGCGCTTGGATGGCCAGCGGGCCTGCGTTCATGCTGACGCCGACGCCCACCATCGCCATGAATCTATGCGCGATAGAGGTAAGCCACGTTCACAGACGAGAGGGAGGGTTGGACTACTAAGCTCACCCGTTCACTTGGCTTTGTACGTTGCGCTGCATGGCCATTTCGATGAGCCCCACCCCAACTGTCATGATGACGCTTCCGAGAACGATGGGGTAAATCGGCTACATCGACGCGGTCGATGAACCATCGTCGTCTCTAACTAACAGCCGAACACTGACCTGACGCCACATTTTGATCATCCGAATCGAGAGCAGCGAGCCGCCGCCCTGTTTTAGCCCCCCATCAAAGGTCAGTCAAGCTGGAATCCCCAGATGCGGGGAAAAGGGTACGCACAAGACCCGGCGCGAAATAAAGCAGCTGAATCCCGGAATTGGAAGGCGAAAGTCCGGTCACTACCGTCGCAAAGATCGCCACAAAGTAAAACATGACAAACATGACGATGCCAGAGACGAATGACCCGTACTGCACGACGCACATGTCGTACGACGTGAACAACTCGAGCGGGATCATCGACCGTGCACGGAAGACGCCCGTGTAATGCGTCCGGACGTAGCCGGACTCGCCAACACCATCGAAGGACGCCGACGAGAACGAGCGACGTTCGAGAAGAATCTCCCAAAGGACGCAGAGGACGATCAATAGCGCGCCGAGGACGAGGTTGACGATGACTCGTGCAGTTTTCCAGTTGTCGTCCGGCCCCCAGTTGAGTGCAAGCAAGAGGAGGATACCACCGCTGACGAATAGAAACGTGCCGACCCAATCAATCAAGGCAAGCCTGGAGACCCAAGTGTCGACGGTCCTGGCCATTGGTGCTTGGTGCACTTGGGATTTCTCGACGTCACCAGTGCCAGGCGGGGGAGACCGATTGCGGAGAAAGACGAAACACAGGACCATGGCGAGGGCGGTACACGGCAAGCTGAAAGAAGATGGGGATGAAGACGGCAAACGGCTGGGAAGGCGACTTACTTGATGGCGAACACCCAGCGAAAGTTGGCAGAGACCAGATATCCACCAATCACAGGCCCGACACTAAAACCGACCGCATAGAGCAAAAACAACATCGACTGCTGGAAAGTGTTCTGGTTGAGCGACGCCGTATCCGACATGATCGTTCGAACGAGCTATGATCCACATGTGCTCGCAAGTGAGTAAGCGAGTGTTACAGGGAAAGGAGGACGTACAGTAAGGAGCCCAGCAGCGCCTATGCCAGCAATCCCTCTTCCCGCAAGTACCATGGGCATGTTCTCCGCACCCGTACTGATTGCACTTCCCACGAGGAAGAATAGCAACGAGAGTTGAAGCCCAAAGTGGCGACCATAGATATCGGCAATGGAAGCAAACAAAGGGAGGAAGACGGTAGAGGCGAGGAGATACGCAGTACCGATGTAACTGTTATGAGCCAATGAATATCGGTTCAACTTTCTTTTGTACACATGGAAGACTGACCTTTCGAGCGGGAGCGCGTTGAAGACGGACTTACAAGCGGAAAAAGAGTTAGTACACGGGAGTGACAGCGAAGAGGTGCCAAACCACTGACCGCAATCCGAGACTGTGCAGTGGCGACGACTATCAAGAAAAAAAATGATGACATGAGTGATTACCGTACAACATGTCGACGTGCCAGTACAGTTGACGTACCGGTGTAGTCGAGCGTTTCGAGCGTCACAGGAAAGAGCAATGCAAGCATCAATTTCCAGTCGAGCGATCTCCAGAAACCCGGTTTACTCTTCGGAGTCGGATTTAAGGCTGTATTAGCCTCGCTCGGCGCATCTGAAACCAGTAAACTCGACATCTCGGGCTGCTTTCTGCACCTACCTCGAGAACCTGGCCCGCTCTCTGGCCGGGCATCCCTTGATTTCCAAAAGGGAAGCTTCATCGTGATACCGTCGGGTACGTGGATGTGAGCTAGGCCTTCGAGATCAGGTGACAGTCGCCCTGTGAGGATAAGTCACGCACAAACGCCCGTACTTATAGGACGAAGGCGTTCCGCACCGCGTTGCGTTTAGTGTTTGGCGGACGATCCAAGCCCGCAGCGCGTCGAGTACCGCAGTCGCCCAGGGACTTGTTGGTGCATTTGAGCTCGGAAGTAGCCAGGTACGCGCATTGCCCACACTCATGGGCGATGGCACAGCCGAACCACTGCACACAGGAAGGACAACGCCACGTCGCGGGGAAGGTAGCATTGTTGCGTGAGAAGATTGCATGCGCTGCCTCCTCCAAATTGGCTACGACTTGCTGTAGAGCACGAACATTCACCGTCGCTCTCGGTAGACGTTTCTGTTGGAAACCGCGTTTGATATCATGACCCTGGAGGTGGAACTTGAACACGAGGCCCGAACTGTGAACATGCTGCTGTAAAGCACAATCGGACCAGGCCCACATCGGAGCTTTGACGCACGCGGGCCCGCTTCCACTGTCACTGACACTGCCTCGTCGAAATGGTCGGGATCGAGTGAGTCAGACGTACATGCACGGACAGGCCCCTTGAAGTTTCCTGCCTTTCTTCATTTCGCAACACGTGGATTTGACCCTGCTCCCGTCGATCTTCGTCTCTGGTGATGCAGTCTAGCTTGCAGCGCTCACTCATTTCGTCCCAAATATGCATAGGACTTCGTAACGTGCCCAATGCCATGAGGACTCAACTGTATCCAGTTGCGGAGTGTACCGCCATCCTGAAGTTCGGAACGGCGGACTCAATCCTTTGTCTAGTATGTCGGCACTGAGCGCTCGACCCTTCAACCCCGGATGGCATCATGACACTCGCACACGGTAAGTAACTGGATCCGGAGTTAGAACATTCCTTTCGAACAATGCTCTTTAGCAGTGTGTCCTCTGAAGCGACAATTACCATACTCTCCAGTCCGAAGACCCATCATGCTTCATTGTCGCGTACTTGTTTGCACTCGGGTGAGGTCGTCCTTTCTTATCGCCGCAGCGACCACCGTGTCCTGAATGCCTGACTCCTGACCGGGACCCTTGTTTCCAGAGCTAGAGGATGCACTGGCAACCACGGTCCGGCGATCACCACTGCGCACAAGCATCGCCCTCCCGACGTTATTTTCACTTCTGCACACGATACCAGCACATCCAATTGCTCCCATATTCGAGCTCGGTGCTACTAGGTGGAACCACGTTTATGGATGCTAGAGTTCTCGAGTGCTGCCCATCGTCCGAGCTGAACGCGACACCACGACCCCACTCGGGCGCTACATCCTCGTCCCCAGACTTGTTGGTCATCGCATTGAATTTTAGTGAGCATGGTCATACACGGGATATCCTAGACAGCGCCATCGAGTAGCTACGGTAAGGGATGTTACCACCTTTCAGTGGCACACGTAACGCGTTTTACACCCTCAATCTTGAGTTCATCTAGCGTACCCAACTACCGATCTATGACTTCCTTTTCCCCCGGACACACACTTGCCTTCGCCGGGAGTCCAAACTCGACGCTGTTGGGGGGAATTGTATGCGTGGATTATCGAATGTAGTCCATCATCTGCGCGATAAGAGCAACTGTACCCAACGATAAGACGAGTCTGGCCTTTGGTCCGAGTTGAATGCTCCCCGGTGACCTCGCTCGGGTGTTACACCCATGTCCCCGGACTTGTCAGTTTCCGCGTCAGGTTTTGATGAGCCCTGCTGCACACAAGGAGTATCCTAGATGGAGTCAGCGAGTGCCTATGCTCAAGGGTGACGGCAGCCAAGTCGTCGAAAGCCGAGCACGAAAATATATATCTTACTAGATGATGCGTTCAAGCATATGCTATAATAAAACCACGTACTCAACGTCGTTCTCACCCTTAATATGAAAGGAGTGGGGTACAAAGACGATACAGGTCACCTTCATCAAGCACGAGAACTACCAATGCTGTGAACCTCCGTCTCTTCCCCTTCGCTCGGCTCATCGATGTCGTGTGGCGTAGCCTCCACAAACACGATCGCACTCAAAACAGTGCCATTCTGCCGCACCGACGAACATCAACGCACTCCATTGACCAAGCTTGATAAGTATGCTGCCTTTGGAGTGCCGTTGAAGTGAGTAGACATTGAAAACAAAGAGTAAATGTCCTCACAGCTAGTTGAATATAATTGGTTGCTCGGTGATATGATCAATCAGCAAAAGACGGGATATGGACACATACGCTTACCAGAGGTTTCTTTCAGAATCCTCGTTGACCATCAACAAAGTGAAGTAACCACCTTTTGGGGGCCCGGGAGGACGGAACTCCCATCTTTGATCGAGATGAATAAACTTTGCGAACCCAAAATTGAACAATTTGAACGTACAGATGTCACAGATTCTGGTGAAATGATTAAAAACTGGCTGATATATGCTGTGATAAATGGTACATACATAATAGAACATAGTCCGGAATAACGAGCCTGAAAGTCAACAGCGGCTAAGATGACACACTGGCACACGGTGGACATGAACAGAATAGGTACCAGAACAAACAAAGTGGACACCAGTGTCCATGGCTTTATCTGTAGCCATATCAGAGTATATAATCGGCGAGGGAAGAGCGACCACCGACCCAAACATATTCTACCTGCGATAATCGTGGGTCAATCGAGCGTCGATGCATCTCGCTGATGAGCATGAGACATACCTCATCCAGAAAGGTGAGGACTGACAACATCGCCCATCATGAAGCAGCATATACGCAAATATAGCTGTATATAACTTACTATAATCGTATATAGCAGCAGTGAGCACTACGACTAAGAAAGACAGTCAGATTAATAGACGGGAGAATGAGAGCAGAATGAGCTTACGAGTTGCATAGTCATTTTCTTGAATGCTTGCGACAGCCTGCGCAACATATGCCATAAGAGTGCTACGCAAAGTACGTTGGAGCGTCCGAGCCCGCAAAGAAAGAAAGGTATTTTGCTGTTGAGCGCTGGAGAGACTGGATATAAGACGCAGTTATAAGGAGGGTAGAGGTGTGCTGATGAACCGTGTGTCCAGCATCAAGAATGTGATGCTACGTTACCCGAGTAATCATCCATCTGGTCTTCCTCTGCTCGAAGCGTAAGCATGTACCTGGCTAAAGTAGGCCTGATCTGATGGCTGATTGAACTGACTTTGGCACGGAAGAAAATTTCAGAGGAACAGACCACTAGTAACCTCAGCTAGTCAGGCCCTAAGTGAGCGCTGCAAGTTTATTATCTTGCTGGGTCTGATGGACGTGCGTAATATCTGCAGATTCAAATGCAAATGCGTGAACATTGGCAGTTTATTCTGCTGATGTCCTCTACAAGGCGTAACGCAAAAATGCCATGTTTATGGACGAGCAATGCGTCGTTATCGATGTCCCAATCAACATTGTACACTATCGTTCTGAGATCCTCGCCGGAGTTATAACTACGATTAATGTGGCTCGTTCATCCACCCGGCCTTTGTTTAATGCCCCGAAACATGGGCAGTCTCTCGATACCAAACAACACTGGTCTAGCCTGAGCGCTATCATGTGAGCTCGTTGCAAGTGATCATCTGAGCACTAATACTGACTCGAGTGTATGACGACGGAGTCCCTGCCGATGATGCGTTTTTGCTCGGCCTCGCCCACAACCACGGCGCCCTTCCTTCCACCCCTGCACCCCTGCGTCCCCACCGCTCCCCCTCTCTGACAAAATCCGTTCTCCTCACCTTCAGCAACCCCCCTTTCTGGTGCCATCCCCATCAAGAGGACCCGCACTCGTCGAAAAAGCCGACATTCACTCGACAATCTCCCCAAAAACATAGGTTGAAGCATGGTCGCACGCGATCTGCGCCGAACGGCCATGCAACACAACCCAGCGGGGCCTGCAAGCTGGGAATGATCGACTCAGTGGGAAGGTCCACATAAGGCGCTGCATTTGTCAATCGGTATATGTCATTTTGGCATGTAATTTGTACCCTGTCCATTGGTCGTTGCTAGAGCGGGCTGGACAGGACTTGAGACCACATACCTTTGTACTTCAAACGGGAACCCTCAGCATGCCAACGACAGGTTCATTGCTATGTCGGCGCTCAGGACATTCAACCCCGAATAGCATTCTCACATAGTAAGTAATTGGGGTTGGAAAACATCCCATTCAAACAGTGCTCGGACCTGGACAGTGTGCCCTCCGAAGCGATAATCACCATGCTCTCCTGTTTGAGGACCATACTTGCCACATACTCGTTTACAGTCAAGTGTCGTCTCATCTGTTCTTATCTCCGCAACGACCACCATATCTTAAAGGCCTGAACCTCGTCTTCAGAGCTAGATCTGACAATACACCGGATACCACAGTCCGGATGGTGCACGCACCGCCATAGTGTGCAACCATCGTGGTCCCTGCGCCACTCTCTACGATGTCCTTCCCCCCCGAACACTATATTCCTCAGATCTTCGAACTCGACGCTACTTGGAATGCTGCATGTGTGGATTGACTCCATCATCCGCATTGAATGCGGTCCTGTGACCTTACTTGGGGACTGGGGTCATACCCATCATGATTCATGAGATGTGCCAAGGAATTGTGCGGCAAGGTCCAGTATCAGGAATGCGATGCCATGGGTGATGGCGTCGGGACCCGGGCAACACTAATCGTCCATCGCACTGGTCTTGCTAAAGCAATACTCAGCCCGGAGCACAAGTAACATGTACCTAACTACAGCAGACCTGATCTAATGGTTGGCCTTTACATGAGCCTAGTGTGTGGCAAAGACCCGAAGTGGGGGGTCCCAGGTACGTTCCTTATTGACACATGGCAGGGCATGTCAGGCACTATCAGTAATGTGGCAAC
>JBBPLV010000370.1:0-21019 GCA_038089975.1 Boletellus ananiceps | reverse complement strand
AGGCCTCCATTCTAAAAATCCTGTCCAAGAAGAGAAACCTTCTGGACTTCTTCTTCGTCATCATCATCCTCTATCTCCATAAGAGCAGGGGTGGAGTCTTCTTCGACTTTCTGAACCTTTCATTTGGATGGTTTTACAGGGGTAGAGTTGGAGGGGAAGTTGGGGCAGTTGTGGCTGCCATGTCCGGGTTTCCTACATCTAAAGCAGAGGTTGTTCTCCCTGCAGCACTGTCGTTCTTCAGGAGTAAGCTTGGGGGTGGTTCGGACGATGTCAACATCCATGGTGTCAGGGTCTTTGGCAGGCTGGGAATGGGAAGGTTGGGAGGGGCAATAGAACGTGGGTTTGTGAGGTTTTACATTCTGTTCGGCGATTTCATCAGCTCACTTCCAATTCTGATAGAAATGGAAGGCCTTTTTATCCCACTCGACTAGGGTGGTCGGGACGGTGTCCATGGACATGATTCGGCGCATGAGGGATGGGGGGAGTCCGGCGGAGTAATATCCAATGAGAACATGGTCCTCGGTGATATCAGCGGTGTCCTTCATTTGGAAGAACTTTGAAGAGTATTCTGTGAGAGATGGGGAGTAAACCTTTTTATGGGTTTTGGGATCGACTTTGATAGTCATCCAGGTGGTGGTAAGCCAGGCGATGGCAGCAGGTACGACGTCCTTGTGGTTGAATGCCTTTTTGAACGAGTCATGAAAGTCTGTCCAAGTTCCGAGGTTTACGATGGACTTCGAGAGGACTTTGTTATGAAATGTGGTGGCCCAGGTAGCAGCGGGGCCTTTGGTCATGTAGGAAAGAGCGAAGGTGATCTGTTTCACATCGTTGTTGTAAATCTCTTGGTTAACGAGGAGGTAGAACGTGACTGAGTTAAGCCAGGCTAAGGCCTTATCGGGGGAGCCGTCATAGGCTTCAGGGGTACCAATACGAAGTTCGGTGGGTTTCAGGGTTGGGACAGTGGTTGTAGCAGGGGGTGGAACAGGAGCGATTGTGGCTCCAGGGGCAGAGGACGAAGGGGACATGGTAATCAAGGGGTGAAGGTTCACTGGAGTGGACTCTTCGTTTTCAGATGAAGATTCTGAGCTGTCGACGGGGGTTGGGGAACGATGGAGTCTCCACCAGGCGGGTGGAGGGATAGACAGTGGTTGGGAAATGTTGGGGCTTACAACGATGGTAACCCATGGAAAGGGAAGCTAGACTTTTGTTACGCTTGGCCTGGGTAGGGACGAGCGAAGACCTAGCGAACAAGGGGGTGAGGGGTATGAGGGACATGGGACGTAAGCCTGAGGGTCTTCCTACAGGGACAAAGGAGTACGAGGAGCTGAGGGTCTTCCTACAGCGACGAGGATACTTCCAGTCTAGGGACTTCCTAGCTGGTGGACAAGGATTTGAAGGGCAAGGGGGAGACGAGGGTAGATTGCCAGGTAAGTCTAGCTTAGGGTACAAGGCTAGACTACTGGGGTTTATGTACCTATTTGTGGTGCGCACAGACCAACTACCATATATGGGGACCAAAGGAAACAATGAGTAAAAGGAAACCAAGAAAGGAAATAGAAGTCCGAGTTGGATTGGATGTGAGTAATGGACAATGACAAGTGATCCGGGTCAACAGATCTTCAAGTTATTGGAAATGACTAAGTATCCGGTTGGGCAGATCATGGAGTAATCAAGAAAGAGTCAATGGGAAAAGGCAAGAAAAGGGGTGTAAACGAAGAAAAAGGGGAAATGTAACATTACCCCCTTAGTAGACACGAGACTACCAGTCTAGAAATTTCGAGACGTCATCCTGGGGGAGCCGGTGGTGTTGGCATATGCCGAATCATCCCATACGTCTCCTGCATCATCAAGCTCGTAGGGTGGGGTGGTGAGTCAGGCTTCCAACGGTGAACGTGGTGGTGGAATAGGGATGGGAGCAGTTGGTTCCTGGATGGAGGGCCAGGTAGTTGTTGCTCGATGGGAAGCACCAGAGGAGGATGACAAGACGCTGTGTTGGCAACTAGATCGTTGAGAGGAAGTGGATGGGGAGGAGGCAGGGGTTCGTCAGTGGAGGGGGCAACAGGCTTGGGTGTGCCCAGGGGCGAAACGAAGACAACAGGGGCAGCGGTAAAGTGAGCAGGCGACCCGAATGTGGCCAAGACGTCAGCATTCAAAACAAGCCTGGTGATAATGTCGGTGGGTAGGGGGTAGAGGCTCGGTGGGGCGGTCTAGGCATTCTGCCTGGTCTATTGCTTCTTCTTCCTCGGTAGCCAAGGGAGAGGATGATGGTGATGGGGTGACGTCGAAGGTGACACGGCGTGTGGTAGGGGAAACAACCCCGTGTGGGGTGACAAGGGTCTCAGATCGTCTAAGGGGATTGGGGTGAAGTAACTCAGCCTGAAGGGCTGATAAAGGAACAGTTGGAGAACGATGGATGGTAGTGAGCTGGCGATGTACGGGTGAACGATGTTGACATTGGGGGTGATGGCAGGAGACAGAGAGGTAGGGACAGCGGGAGTGGAGGTGGGGATGTCCGACATGTTTGGCGATGGTGGTGGTTCAAGGTTAAGAGCGATGGGGAGGGAAAACGGAGGGGTGACCCTTTTTATACTCAAGGAGGGTGGACTTGGAATGTTTCAAATTCCGTTCGGATTCCCATGAGTCATCCTCAGCTGTGTAACCTTTCCATCGAACTAAGAACTGTCGGTTATTGGCCAGGCCGTGATGTCGTAAGATATGTTCCACCTCATATTCTTCTTCTTTGGAGATGAGATTGGGGGGTGGATTTGGGAAGTTCTTCCCATGAACGTCATTTTCTTGGTAGGGAGTGAGAAGAGAAGTGTGGAATGTGTTGTGGATTTTCCACGTTTTGGGGAGGCAGAGTTTGTATGTAATGGGAGATAGGACTTCGGTGATTATGAAAGGTCCTTCTCATTTGGGGGCGAGTTTCAGGTGGGCGATATGTCATTTGAGGTTTTTGGCTTCAAGCCAGACTTTGTCTCCTTTGGCGAAAGGTTTGAAGTCCTTGTGAGAGCGAGACTTCATGACCTGTTGAGCGAGGGCGTGTGCGGCAAGGGCTTCGTCTCGTGCTGCAGAGAGGAGCTTGAGGCGGGTTTTGATTGTGGGGAGGGAGGACACAGAGATGACTGTGGGAAGGGGATGGGGTTCGAATCCCATCATGAGGTAGAATGGCGATTTGTTGGTGACAGAGTGAGGGCGGTGATTGTGGGTGAACTCAGCATGAGAAATCATCTCGGACCATGAGGAAGGGTTCTCTTGGCAGAAGATCCGAAGATAGGTTTCAGCTTCTTGGTTCACTCGTTCGGTTTCGCCGTCAGACTGGGGATGGTATGCGGTGGAGAGGGAGAGGGTATATCCGAGGATCTTTCCGAGTTCTTTGGCAAAGGTGGAGGCAAACTGGGGGCCTTGGTCAGAGATAATTTTGTCGTAGAGTCCGAAGCGGGTGTAGACTTTGTGAAAGAAGAGGTGGGCAATGCCTTCGGTGGTGACGGTTTGCGTGGTGGGGCAGAGAATTACCCCCTTAGTAAGGCCATGGTTGACCACGACCAGGAGAGAGTCAAAGCCCACGGAAGAAGGAAGTCCAGTGATGAGGTCACAAGAGACCTGCTGAAAAGGACGAAGACAAGACGAGGGGATGGGAACGAGAGGGGGCGTCGTGGGGTGAGTGTTGGCCTTGTTCTGCTGACAAGTAGCGCACCCCTCAACGAACTTTCGTACAAATTGGGCAAGACCAGGCCACCAGTACTCCGCAGCGACAAGTTGACGAGTTTTCAAGTAACTGGGGTGGCCAGCGGACGTGTGATCGTGGGAGCAGGCGACAATGGTGCGACAGAGATCAGAATCTGCAGGGACATAAACGCATCCCTGAAAAGTGAGGATTCCGGCATCGAACTGCCAGTCGGAGAGATGAGAGCGGAACTTAAGGGGCACTTCACCGTCAAGGGTGCGAAGGGAGTCGAGGACAAGGGGGTCGGAGGCAGAGGATTGGATGAGCTTCTGTGAGAGCTCAGCATC
The DNA here is from genome assembly GCA_038089975.1 of Boletellus ananiceps. NCBI lineage: Eukaryota > Fungi > Basidiomycota > Agaricomycetes > Boletales > Boletaceae > Boletellus > Boletellus ananiceps. The sequence continues at coordinate 17,005 of JBBPLV010000370.1, read as the reverse complement.
GATGAGATTTACAAAGAGGGACAGGGGAAGGAGGACAGTGTCCGAGTTATCAGAGTCCTCATCAGGAGTGAAATTGGGGCGCCGGGAGAGGGCGTCGGGGGCGGTGAGGAGTTTCCCAGGGACATGGATCAGTTTTAGGTCGTAATCAGCGAGATCAAGTAACCAACGGGCCTGACGTCGGTTGAGCTTTTGGGGTTGGCAGCAGAACGTGAGGTTTTTGTGATCCGTGAAGACTTGGACTGGGAAGGGGGATCCATGAAGGTAATGTCTCCATGCCTTGAGGCCGCGGATGACTGCGAGGAGTTCGCGGTCATATATGTCATAATTACGTTCAGCGGGGGAGAACGACTGAGACAGATAAGAACAAGGATGCCAATTGCCATTGACATTGGTTTGAAGAAGGACTCCTCCAGAAGCATGTTTAGAGGCGTCAGTAGCAATGGCAAAGGGTCGGGCATGGTTGGGGAGATGGAGGACTGGTTGTGAGAGGAATATCCGCTTAAGCGAATTGAAGGACTGTTGACAGGGGGGGGACCAATTCCACGCGAGGTTTTTCTTAGTCATGTCAATGAGGGGACGAGCGATGGAGGAGTAGTCCAGGATGAACCTTCGGTAGAAGTTGGCAAAGCCAAGGAAAGAGCGGACATCCTTGACCTTTTGAGGAACTGGCCAGTCGGCAATTCTGGCTAGTTTGATTGGGTCCATGGCGAGTCATCCAGGTTTGACAATCATGCCAAGGTACTCGACTTCAGTGGCAGCAAATTTGCATTTCTCGAGTTTGAGATGCAAATCGAGTTCCTGCATACGTTGGAGGACTCGTTTGGTGCGTTCCTCATGAGTGGTGGCATCGGGAGAAAAGATAAGAAGGTCATCCATATAAATGACGAGCCATCCTTCAGCAATAAGATCCCGAAAGGAATCATTCATGAATCACTGGAACGTAGCAGGGGAGTTGGTGAGTCCGAAGAACATCACCGTGGGTTCGAAGAGGCCTTTGTGTGTGATGAAGGCTGCCTTCCATTGGTCGCCGTCTTTGATACAGACGTTGTTATATCCCCATCTGACATCGAACTTGGTGAAGACCTTGGCTCCTTTGAGTTTATCAACGAGATCGGAGATGAGGGGAAGGGGGTATGTGTCCCGAATAGTATGTTCATTGAGGTAGCAATAGTCTTGACAGGGGCGAAGACCTCCATCCTTCTTTTTGACAAAGAAGAAGGGTGATGCTTGGGGGGAATTCGAGGGGCAGATCTTTCCTGCACGAAGGTTTTCTTCAAGGAAGCCTTCAGTGGCCTTTTGTTCTTCTGGGGATAGGGGGTAGAGTTTACCAACTTTTGGGACGAAGGACTCGTCTAAAGAGATGGCATGGTCATAGGGGCGAGACGGAGGAACATGATTGGTGGCGTCCTTAGTGAAGACTGAGGAGTAGGCGGAATACTCAGGGGGTAACATGATCTTTGGCTTGGTAAGCTCCGCCTGCATAGCAAGTTCCGTAGCTGTGGTAAGCTTGGTGACTAGCCGTGCTTTCTTGGGTTGATTCGCGTAGAATCATGTTCCTCGTTTGATCATGCGTTGAAGAATGCAGACTTCGGTAGCTCGGGCGTTGAAGAGGTCTTGGATTTCGTATCCCAAGTAGTCATAGAGGCGTTTGTCCCATTGTTCATCGGCATCGATGTGTCAGACAGGGCGTGGGGATTCATAGGGAGTGGGACGGAGTTTAGCTGCATGATAAAGTTCATTAGCTGTGTAGCGATCATTGAGTTCGCGGGTTTGGTCAGAGGAGGTGGGGATTGAGAGAGTCCGTTCGGTCCAGTCAATGGTCGGATTGGCCTGTTTCAGCCAGGGCATTCCTAAGATGACGTTCTCAGTCCCACAGTGGATGATGTGGAAAAGAGTTCGATGGAGGATTCCACTGATGCAGATGTAGAGTTCAGTGGTGAAGAGGATGTCTCCATTCTTGTTCGTGGTTTGATCTACATTTCGAACGGGGATAGGATGGTTGAGGCGGGTGAGAGGAAGGTGGTGTTTTCGTGCGAATTGCCAATCAAGGCAACAGATGCTTGCACCGCTATCGATGAGGGTGGGAGTGTCGACGGCTTTGAGGGTACGCATGGGTTCTACCAAGGAAATGGGGACACAAATCGATTTCTTATGGGTAGATACAAGTGAGGGCGTATGGGAAACTTTTGGGGAGGGGACTCACATCGATTGAGGCCTCCATTCTAAAAATCCTGCCCAAGAAGAGAAACCTTTTGTACCTCTTCTTCATCATCATCATCTTCTATCTCCATGAGAGCAGGGGTGGAGTCTTCCTCGACTTTCCGAACCTTTTGTTCAGATGGTTTCATAGGGGTAGAGTTGGAGGGGAAGTTAGGGCAGTTGTGGCTGCCATGTCCGGGTTTTCTGCATCTGAAGCAGAGGTTGTTCTCCCTGCAATGTTGTCGTTCTTCGGGAGTGAGCTTGGGGGTGGTGTGGATGATGTCAACGTCCATGGCGTCAGGGTCTTTGGCAGGTTGGGAGTGGGAAGTTTGGGAGGGGCGATAGAATGTGGGTTTATGCGGTTTCATGTTCTGCTCGGCGATCTCATCAGCTCGCTTCCAATTCTGATAGAAATGGAAGGCCTTCTTGTCCCACTCGATGAGGGTGGTTGGGACGGTGTCCATGGACATGATTCGGCGCATGAGGGATGGGGGAAGTCCGGCAGAGTAGTACCCAATGAGGACATGTTCCTCAGTGATGTCGGTGGTGTCCTTCATTTGGAAGAACTTCGAAGAGTATTCAGCGAGGGATGGGGAATAGACCTTTTTATGGGTCTTGGGATTGGCTTTAATAGTCATCCAGGTGGTGGTAAGCCAAGCAATGGCAGCGGGTACGACGTCCTTATGGTCGAACGCCTTTTTGAATGAATCATGAAAGTCCGTCCAAGTTCCAAGGTTGACAATAGATTTCGAGAGGACTTTGTTGCGAAAGGTGGCGGCCCAGGTAGCGGCAGGGCCTTTGGTCATATAGGAGAGAGCGAAGGCAATCTGCTTTGCATCATTGTTGTAAATCTCTTGGTTGACAAGGAGGTAGAACGTGACCGAATTAAGCCAGGGTAACGCTTTATCAGGGGAGCTGTCGTAGGCTTCTGGGGTTCCGATATGAAGTTCGGTGGGTTTCGAGGTTGGGACAGTGGCTGTAGCTGGTGGGGGAACAGGAGCTGAAGAGGCTCCGGGGGCCAAGGACGAAGGTGACATGGTAGTCGAGGGGTGAAGGTTCACTGGAGTGGGCTCTTCGTTTTCGGATGAAGATTCTGAGCTGTCGACGGGAGTTGGGGAACGATGGAGTCTCCACCAGGCGGGTGGAGGGAGAGACGGTGGTTGGGAAATGTTGGGGCTTACAGCGATGGTAACTGTCACAACCCGTGTCAGCTCCGGCCCCTATCTCCGTTCCTCCACCCCTATCTCCATTCCTATCTCTGTTCCAACTCTGTATGTACCTCCGGACTCTGTTTCTCCCATCTCCGTTCTTACCTTATCTCCGTATATACATTCTTGTATCTCTTGTATCTCTGTTAGGATTAGTTCCACTCTTAGACTTCGCCCGCGGCTGTGTACGCAGCACCGGCATTCTCCTACCCGGAAGCACCGCTCCGGAGTAGTTTCCCTTCCGTCTCTGACTTACTCATCCCGTTACAGCCTCTGTTACTAATCTGCTTCGGACTCTGTATATATACTCTGTACTTACCTCTTGTACACTCCAGTCTGAATATCGAATATAGCCATCTTCTCCTATCCTCTCTTCAGGCTTCCTCCATCGGATTCCGTCTCCGGCATCTCCATCCTTCTCCGTCCAACCTCCGACCTCAGAGGACTGAGAGCGCGCAAGGGTACAGCGTGCCACCCCGCATCGCTGAGACCAACGTCCTCAACACCTCCGACCTTCCGGACTCCTTCCGGACTCCTCTCGTCCCTCTTGACCTTCCATCCGCACCTCCGACTGACCGGAGCGGAGCGGAGAAGAACGCGCTCTAACAGTAACCCGTGGAAAGGGAAGCTAGACTTTTGTTACACTTGGCCCGGGTAGGGACGAGCGAAGACCTAGCAGACAGGGGACGAAGGGTACGAGGGGTGTGGGATGCAAGCCTGAGGGTCTTCCTGCAGGGACAAGGGGTACGAGGAGCTGAGGGTCTTCCTGCAGCGATGAGGGTACTTCCAGTCTAGGGACTTCCTAGCTGATGGACAGAGTTCGAAGGGCAAGAGGAGACGAGGGTAGATTACCAGGTAAGTCTAGCTTAGGGTACAAGGCTAGACTACTGGGGTTTATATATCCGTCTGTGGTGTGCACAGACCAACTACCGTATATGGAGTCCAAAGGGAAATGACGAATAAGAAGGGAACTGAAAAGGAAATAGAAGTCCAAGTTGAATCGGACAAGCATAATGGAGAATGACAAGTGATCCAGGTCGACGGATCTTTGAGTAAACAGAAATGACCAAGTATCCGGTTGGGCGGATCGCTGAGTAATCGAGAAAGAGTCAATGGGAAAGGCAAGAAAAGGGGTTGTAAGGAAGAGAAAAAGGAAAACGTAACACACATCGTCACTTCCTTGCCAGGTGTTCATGTCTCCTTGACCCACCAGCTTCCTATCAATGATGACTGCTCCTGTCTCACCCAGTGCTGTGTTGCACAGCCATCCAGCCATGACTACACATGTGTAGTGCCCTTGATTGGAGTGCCATTCCATCCCACTGGCACCTTTGTCCATCTGATGACCTAGACCTGGTGACCACTGATGAGCATGAAGAGTGCCATCCTTGACTAGTGCCCACAATAGAATTCAGACCATCAACCATCCACAGTGATACTGGCTGTTCAGGTCTTCTTGGCCCACAGGCTTCTCATAGATGACGACTGCTCCCATTCCACACCTGGCTACTCCATGCCTGTAGTGTGCCTTCGACCTGAGTGTGGTCTCATCTGACTGGTGCTTTGTGTCCATCTAGCAACCCAGACCTGGCCACCACCCCCTGATGCATATGAAGAGCATGTCCCACTCTTCAACTCTCCACATATGCTGACTATGTTGGTTCTGCAGAAAGACAGGCAATGGGTGGTCACTGGCATCATGCAGAAAGGATAGCCCTGTGGGATGCTAACCTTCATGGGACCATGGGCACCAATAGACCTGGATGTTGGAGAAGGGAGAAAGGTGCTGGATGGTGTGGAGGCTGATATAGATGAATGAGCAGCATGAACTATGTATGATGTTTCAAGCACCGTTGAATAAATAAATAACCTAGGGAGTTGGTTTGGGTAATGGTAACCTGAGGTAGACTTGTGATGTGAAATGATGATGGAGTGTGAGAGCACCATCTGAATTATGCTGGCACCAGTGGTTGAGTGAGAGTGGACTGGGGAAGGCACAGGTATACCTGTGAGTGCCAGTGGCCATACCAGTACCCATATCCATAGTGGGTAAACCCATGGGTAGACACCTGTGGGTTGTCCAGTGGACATGCACAAATGAGATAGGACAACTGCATATGGACAAGCACAAGTCCACTAGCAGAGACTCCTCTGCTAGTGAGCTTGTGTTCATGGATATGCAGTGCTGGTCATCAATTGTAATGGGTGACAGGGACTGGAGGGAGGGTGTGGATGACGACAGGAGCAGGGGGGACAACAGGAATGGATTGATGACAATGATGATGATAGGATGGAGGTGGGAGTGAGGATGCAGACATGTAGACGTGGATGTGAGAACAGGGCAGTGGGATGATGGCAAGGACAGGAGACATGGATGTGGACATGGACATGGATTGGTGGGATGATGATGGTGTAGCTGTGGATGTGGGAATGACAGCAATGGGATGATGGCAGGGATGGGGACAGGGGCATGTGGACATGGATGTAGTGATGATGGGGATGGGGACATGGACATGGACAGCACTGTCTGCATGAGTGAGTATGTTCATTCACACACAGGGCACACTAGATAGGGAGGGCAAGGCCCTATGAACCTGTGTTCATTTATGTGCAGGGTGGGGAGCAAGGACATTGGGCACATGGATGGGGTGATGGTGTATGCACTTGTTCGTATGCAGGGTGTGCAAGACAGTGGCAGGGCAAGAGTGAGGACAAGGGAAAGAGGGTGAGGTGAGAGAGAGTACACGTACACATGCAGATGGCATTGTCTGCATCATGCATGCACCCAACACTCATTCATGCACAGGGCACGAGAGATGGCTAGGGTGAGGGTGAGGGCAAGGGCAAGAGACTGTGTACATGATGGTCTGTGTGCTTGTTCATGCACAGGGCACACAGGATGGTGACAGTGACAGTGCTGGAGCAAGGGCAATGGCAAGCACAGGAGGACCATTGGGAGTGCTCAGGTGCATCATTGTCATCTTGCAAGCCAGTGCCTGCAGGTACCTGTGGGTACTGGTGGTACAGGTACAGGTATGTCACAGGTCACAAAAGTGGGACCTGTACCTGCACCACAGCCTAGAGTGGACTGACAGGCATTGCCAATGAAGAGGACAGCTGTGCTAGCTGAGCCATATGCATAAACAATATCAAGCAAGGAGCTTAAATAATCTCTGTCTTTTCCCAACATTGTACTGGAATGATGTCCCTGTCAGGTCACTTTGGTGAATACAGTTCTGAAGCAAAGGGACACCAGATGCAAGCACATACCTCTGGAGGGATGAGTCTGGATTATGACAGAGGGAGTGGAGGGAGTGAGGCTGGAAAAGCATGTTTGTCTCTGGGGGTGGGGGTGTCAGGAAGGATAGAGAGAAAAAGGAGGACAAAGGGTGATTTAGTAGGACTTGGGACTATGAGGGTACAATCAGACAAGCCTGATGTGAGTGAGGGGATCAGCAGGCTCCTGATTGAGCATAACAGAGTGCTGGATGTGAAAGAGAGAGAAATCAACAAAGGTATGCCCCACACACATAGAGAATATGGATATACTGACAGGACTTGGACATACTAAAGACAAATGTAAAACAGTGATTGCTATGATCAGAAGCATTCAGGAAGCTGGGACTTACAAGGTGATGAGCTGACTATGGTGATGCTAGGGTAGAGCTAACTAGTGAAAAGTGTTTCAGAGACATAAATGGCCATAAGAACAGGTACATCGTGGAGAGATTGAGTGAGCCATACAGCCACAAGCAAGAATACTGTAGGGCTCAGTAAGCAAATGAGTTGTTTTAGTGAGGACAGAGTGAAATATAGAGAACTTCAGGATCATGTTCTACCCAATCAAATATGAGCTAGTTGCTTTCATGCCAAGTGAAGTTCACAAAGCTGCACTGTCTCATGTGGTGTTGAAACTAACATCCACACTGGATGGATCTTTTGGGTTGAGGGATGGATCACTAAAAATCAAGGTACACAGGAACATGGACCTGCAAGGGGATATGATCCACACAATTCCAGACATCCTGGTCAATCTCCAGTTTATGACAAGGAGGGAAAGTTTTCCATTGATTCAACAGTTGTTCATCTTGGAGTGTACATTTACACAGAGTGATGTGGACATGATGTGGAAGCTCAGAAGTCAGATCATGAGCTTCCTGAAGCTGATAGCTGTGGCCAAGATGAGTGTCAAGGAGAGCCCAACTTACTTGTTATCAAGTCATTCTACAATGACAAAGAAGTCTGAAGACAGGAGGATGTGGTCCTTGGAGTTCTTCATGTCCCACAAGAAAAGCACAAGGAAGTTGGGCCTTGTGGAGAGGGATGGGTTCATGTGGATCAACATAGTCAGAGTGGAAATGGAGATGTGGATTCGGACAAGTGAAGAACCAATTGACATCAAAAAGGAGAACACCTCCAAGCAGATGTTCACCAAAGGGGTAATGTCTCTGTTTCAAGAGAGTGTACCCCCTGCTGAAGGAAGTTGTCAGACAATCTTTCCAAGGTCAGACACAGGCCTGCTGGATGAGGTCTGTGACACCATAGTCCAGAAGATGAAAAATGTGGCTTTGGACTACATTGAAGTAGTCCACAAGCAGTCCCTAGAGCAAAGTTTGGAATCAGGATCATGTTCTGGAGGATCAGAATCAGGATTGGGATCAGGATCAGATTTGAGCTCAGAAGAGTCCACAGGCATGGTTGCTGGAAGCCTCATCTACAGTAAGTCTGATTTCTCATTCATCCCCATTCTATCCCTAACAATAGAAAATTCACTGGAATCCAGGTGAAGCAGACATTCAAAGATTCAAGGAGTGGACCCCCATACTCAGATTCAACTGGCAGGAGGTCATCTTTGACCTCTCTTTTGCTGTGTGGATAATGGGATATAAAAGATACTGCAACTGGCATGAGAAAAGATCCCATGCAGTTCCACCCTATTAGTTAATCCCCTTACACATTGCAACTATATTTTATTCTATACCTTGTGCAATTTTTGCTACCAAGGAGTGTGGTTAGCAGTGTGAACATTTCAAAATCCTTGGGTATGGCACTATCAGATATCACTCTTCTAATCTGAACAACTTAAACTTACCTATTCTTCCCAGTTCTCACTACATGCAGATCTTTGCAGTGTCAAAAAACCAGCACTGTATTCCTCCAAGTGAATAGTTAGACTCACTCTTTCCTTTCATAGTTTCCAGCATTTTTCTGAACTTTCCAGCACTTCGGAGTTTAGTTCCTGTGCTCCTGAATGCTTCCAAGTCCAGAAACCTTGCACTTGGATGACTTGAATCTTTCAAGTCCCTCCCAAGTGCTTCTGAACCCAGAACACACTCAGTAGTATTCATGGAGTCCACCAAGCCAAATTGTGTTCAAAAGGACTGAGACAAGCACTGGATGTTCAAAAAATCTGACAACTTTTCCCATCTAGGTAAGATGTGTAAGCAGCATGAATTACATATTTACTTGAAGATACATACCTCATCAAGCTTATGGAGCCACCTGTCATTCTCAAGAAGCCATGGGATTTTGGATCACTTGATGCTGATCTTGGCATTGGGCTCTTCATCCCAGATATCAGGGCAGAGGCCATAGGCCTCATGGATGAGTCCCTGTGCAGATTCTTTGAACATTTTCCATGTTGTGGTTACAACCACCTAAATACTTCCCATAGTCTTCTCATCCTCCAGTGCATTGTACCTTATTGAGTGCCCTACTGAAAGAATAAACTAGTATCATCTCAGTGAGATAGTATAAGCAGACTTACTTAGAAGTTCATCTGTAGCCACCTGGAGCACTTTGTGACATTTTCCCTTTGATGGCATTCCATCAGTGGAAAGCACCACATGGTGCATGTCATCCCTTGCCTGAGCAAGGTTCTTCTGGGATATTTCAGGCAATGCCTTGTTGGTTACTATGGCAATGATGGGTCCAGTGATGCTTGACTCAGCTGAAGCAGTGGATGACAGAGAGACTTGAGGATACTTAGCTGAACTTGAAGCCAGAAGGCAGTGCATAGGAGGAGGACAATCTGTTACTGATGTTTCTGTACCAGCCTAAGGAAATTAGCTCAATTGAAGTTCTCACAAATACTACAATCACATGCCTGGAAAACACCTGTGGTCATGACTCCACCATGTACTTGCTCATTTGGTCATAACAGTGCATATGCAGGTACATATTGTATGCCTGGAATGATGTAGGGTGTAGCACATGCACAGCTATTGTTGTATATTGTTGATGGCACTAGTCTACTAAGCTGATTACTCTCATTCATGCTATACTAGTGGGGTTCCTCCAGCTGCATCACCTGTGGCTGTGTCACATGGGAGTGGGCATACAGTGATGACAAAGGCTGGATAGAATGTGACTGGGGCTGGGAACACAACAAAATTAGTTCAGGATATGAGGGCACATGAGACAAGAACTCAGGATTGGAGTGTGATGACGGCATACAAGACAAGAAGTGAGAACTGAAGTGTGATGGGGATGCATGGGGCAAGAAATACTGTGATGCATGGGAGTGGGCATATGACGATGACCAAGACTGGATAGTTTGTGATTGGGACTAGATAAGTGACAATGATGGTTCAGAGTATGATGAGGGCACACAAGACGAGAACTCAGGATCAGAGTGTGGTGAAGGTGCATGAGACAAAAGGTGAGAATTAGAGTATGACAAGGGTATGTAAGATGATAAATCAGGATTGCAGTATGTTAAAGGCACACAATGGGGATCAGAGTGTGAAACAGAGAGAGGCTCTGAGAGGCATGGAGGAGTTGATGGGCCACCATGCAATTGCAAGGCCAATGCATTGTTGCTGGTGTTGAAGTGCTGCCTATATGGTCTGGATAGTTCGCCTAGCCTGACCTCATCTTGAAGGACATGGTCTGACAAGGGGTCTTCAAGAGTATTCAGATCAACTGGTTGTTCAGCAGCACAGTTGACTTGACTGGCTTCAGACCATAGACACAGGTTGAGGTCTTCCTGCAGCTGCTGAAAGTGCTATTGACAGGTATTAGGGAGATCAAAGACAAAACCCAGCCAACTTACATGCAGGTTTGTCAGAGATGGGCAACATTGGCAACATTGGTGACATTCAGCCATGCAGACTTGGCTTGAAGATGGAGGGATGTGGTTAAAGGGTACTCACCAATATCTGTGACCAAAATCATTCCATCGAACTACACATGTTCTGCTCAAGTATCACACACTGTCTGGGGTCAAGCATAGCATGAGGTATGATATCAGAAGAGCCAATACATACATACAGAAGTACAAATAAAACAGATGGCAAGACCATGAGGAGAGTGAATACAACCTATATGGCAAATGAGTCAGTGAGGTTTGCAAGGCATGGACAACTGTATATGTGGATGATCTTGATTGGCCTGTTTTCCTCACCAAGACTATGCTATGTTATTCGCTGTTCACCTGACATTTCCTGAGGCTCCCTCACTATCCAAGCTACCTTTGTTAGTGGTGGCTCTAATGCTTAAGCTACATTCTTCAGCTTCCTCTACCATCCAAGCAAGTTCAGTAGTGTCTCAGTCTGCTATCTGAGCAATGGAAGAAAGCTGGCTGCCATAAAACAGTTCATCCTCCATGATGTCAGGGAGTCCCCAATCAGCATACATTTGTTTCCAGAATCAGAATTCAGACTTGGTTAGACAGTGGGCATGATGAAGGTGCCATTGAATTTTCTCCAGTGTGGCGACCCTGCGTCTTGCCTCTTCAACATCCCATGTAGCAAGGAGAAGTCGATGATGGCTCCTCTCTGCTGATGTGAAATTCTTGTTAACAGCAGACTGAAGGACATCATCTGGTAGGACCTGGATTCCTCAAAGAAAGATGCCCATGGCCTAGGGACAGGGCAGGTGGTCAGTAGACAGATATCAATAGAGATGGTAACATGGTGAAATTGGATACACAAAACTTACTTCAGATGGGCTTAATGTGGGGTTTGACTGGTCATCACAAGGGCCCTGATTTTGCTCCAACAATGCATGGGGATGTTTGATGGAAGGCCTGGATGCTGGTTGCTTTGGATAAGGGCAGAAACAAGAGTCAACTGAAGAGTTTGTAGCCATGGATGTGCAATATTCAGTATCCATGGGATCACTACAGCTAGGATCAAAGTATGTCAATGAACTAGTGGGGCTGATGGGTGGGGTGAGCACAATATAAGACATAGTGATGCTGCAGCAAGAGTGTTGGATAGAGTTGCACATCAGCAGTAAGAGTGGAGTTTGAAGAACTTAGCCATTGATTCCAGCTATGAAGCCTACCACTATAGACCCAGGTGATGACACATGTCCTCTGGAATTCAATGAAAAGTGAGTACCATTCAGTGGGATTAAATTCAGTATTTGACTCTGACCTTGCAGATTTGTCTGGCTGTTATGTTCACAGCCCTTATTTTTGATCAACAGCATTTGGTCTCACCTCAGTAATGACCATACTGCAGATGAGAGTCAGTTTCCAGTGCTCCCAGGTCTATCTGCTAGGCAATCCATGCCCTATTATGGCCAGTACCATCCAAACTCAGCATATACCTATAGCAAGGCACTGAACACTCTTGAGTGTCTCACTGCAGAAACCACCCAATGTGATCAAGCCATTGGACAAGTACATCAAAAAAAAAATATTACCCCATTGCAGATAGAGGTGAATGGGAACTAGGGAAATTTTTGTGTGAGAACTTGAATGATGGCTAGATCAGCTGATTCTTGAAGCTGGAGTGGGTGAGTACTTTTCTTTGTTTGATGGATTCATTGGTTCTAATAAAAGTCAGTTCAAGAAAAAAGATAGACCTTATTTCAAGTCTGCTGATGAAGTCTTCTCATGGATGGACTCACTACCCCAAGGTCCACAGTGACATTGCACCAAGATTGAGATGGATGAATATCTCACCACTTACCCTGTATACCTGCTCTGGCGAGATGTGCTCAATGTCACAGAGTCCATCTTTGGAAACCCAGTATTTCACCATGACATTCAGCTAGATTCTCATGAAGTATATACATTGCTCAATGATCATGAATATGGCAAGTGGATGTCTTCAAAAGAGACACATAGGATTCAGGTCAGTTGAGCACTTTTTTCATCTCTTTGCTCATTGTATCATCAGGACCAGCTTCTCATTGGGGCTACAATTGTCCCCATCATACTTGCATCTGATAAAACCCCCATTACATGACATACCAGAAACCTCAAAATACATCCGCTCTTCCTTATGATAGGAAATATCCATTCTGATGTGCACATGAAAGCAATGGTCCATGCTTGGTCCTGCATCACTTATATGCCCCAAGCTCAGTTCATGGTGCACAGTGACTACATGTCAGTCCTCCAAGCAAGGCTCTGGCATCGCTGTATAGATATAGTGTGTGGCTCACTCAAAATGGCAGCAGCTCAAGGTAGATACATGGCCAATCCTAGTGGATATGAATGTTACTGTTTCACATCCCTTGCAGGGCATATAGCTGATCTTCCAGAGCAACTTATGATTGCATACATTGCACAGAGCAAATCCCCTGTGATCCTTGCCTCCAAAGCCCAGTTTTCTGATGCCACCCCATGTCTACCTCACTCTGGACTGCATACACTTCAACAAATCCATTCTCTCACCCAGCACATTAACCTGTGGAAAGTTCATAGCTTCCTAGATGCTGCAAAGAAGATTGGTCTTAGTAGTGTACATCTCCCTTTTTGGAGGGACTGGCACTTCACTGACCCTGCTATTTTCCTCACCCCCAAAATCCTCCACACCTTACACAAGTTCTTTTTTGATCACATCCTTAAGTGGTGTGAAGAAGCTCTGGGTCCAGATGAGATAGATTCCCAGTACAAGAGTTAACACAAGCGAGTCAGCACCTGGCACTTTTCAAACAGAGTTTCACACATCAAACAGATGATGGGTCAGGAGCACTGAGATTTGCAGTGGACAATTGTTGTGACCATTGCTAGACTGACTACATCAGATTTAATTTGTGCTATCCAGGCTCTGATCAACTTCATTTACAAGGCACAGGCCCCAACATTCACTAATTCATCCATTGCATTCATGATTGACTCACTAGCAGAGTTTCATCAGTACAAGCATGCAGTCACTGACACCAGTCTTTGTTGTGGTAAATCAGGCCCCATTGACCACTTCAAAATACCAAAACTTGAACTCTTCCATAACTTCACCCATGCAGTTCATAACGTTGGGGCTCCCATTCAGTTCATGGCAGATGTCAGAAAGTGGCTTCTTATTATATACTTCAAGAACCCTTTTGAGCATACAAGTCACCAGCAAGGTATATTTTCCCAGCAAATCATTCATCTCTTAGACTGCAAAGAAAGAATGTGCCAGTTTCACCTCTTTACCTTACTCACTGAGCATGGTGCCTCCCTTGGAAATATTGCTAATGACAAGTTTGATGAAATAACCAACATCAATCTGACACTTGCATGGATCTTACATGTCTCCCCTGCAGACCATGCTACCTTTTCCCTGAATGATCACCTTATTCACAATCACTTCCTCAAAGGCATTGTCTTGGGAGACACATGTGTTGCAGCTCATGTCACCATCAAACTCACTGAGAAGAACCAATCACCAGCATCAGTTTCCACAGCACATCAGCTACCTGACCTTGGCTCAGTACTTGGTCTTTACCTATCACATTTAGATCTTCAATCTTTCCCACCTTACCTGCTGAACATCTGGAATGCATTTCGACTCCAGCTCTTGTCAGCATTTGATGGTTTTAAGATTATGCCAAGTCAACAGTTGCATGCTTTGGCACTATCTCCAGAGTTCCCATTTGGAAAATACAATACAGTCTTGTTGTATAACTTGAGTCAAACTGGTTGGTTTTGATCTTTTATAGCTTCTGTGACTGTGTCCTGACTACATCTGCAAACCACTGTTTTTGGCACAGAGCTACAATGCAGTACAGAGACTACAGAGGCTACAGAGCAATAAAGTACTAGTCTCATAAGACTCCATTACACTAAATAACACTATTGGAATCACTTTTATTTCACTGTAGAATAGGGGACCTTTCTGTGCACTGTATGACTGTAGTGCACTGTACATGCACTGTATAGTACTATACAGCTCTGTGCCAAAAACAGTGGTTTGCAGATGTAGTACTAGTATGAAATTTTCTGCAGAGGTAGCTGCTGTGGCACAGGTCCATGTTATTTTTTCATTCTTGGTGATGAAGAAAAATCCTCTCCCTGACTCTTTGAAGAACACTCTGCTCTACATTCAGTTCTTTGAGGTATTTGGTGGTCCTGACAATACAATGAACATGTACAAACTGTGGCACAAGCAATATCATGGAGACAATGGTCAGTTTCATTGTGTTGCAGGTGAAATTCCCATCACAGCCATGACCCATGCTGTGGAGCTGATCCCAATTTATGGTGATTGACATAATTGTGAGGCCACAGCAAATGTGTCTTTGGAGGTGTACAACAAGTTTTATCTTAACAGTTACACTGACAAGGAATGGTATCACACACTTTCTCAGGAATACTTGTAGATCTATCACTACCATGCATACATGTCTACTTGATGCCAACAACAAAGTTGATTGCAATAATCATGGTTGTCGTGATCGTATCGACGCGACGCCAAGTGTTATCTGAGACACTCATCGCACTCGGGCTCTTGATACCATTTAGCCAGCATCTCCACCAATCAGCATGTCCGTTCCCAGGATTCGTAAGCCTCTGTAAGTCAAGTGTTTCTACCGAACGCTTATTTCATTTCAGTGGTTTTGCAGATGGCCCTATTAGTACTTTTATTCGGCTGACCCTCTGCCACCACTTCGGACAAAGTCGGCAATTAGGCGGCTGTCGTGTCCTCGACCCATGTGTGCTTGCATAGCCCTCTCGGCCCCTGGCCCCTGTTGCGCCCTCCTTACCCCTTGTACAGTTAGCTGTATCGAGTGGCTTTGAGGGTATGCCTGGATACCGACGCGCATCGTCACTTGTCGTATCCCCAGGGTCATTCCATGTGTTGCTGAACCCCCGACCTCAGCGCTCAGTGCTGGTCATTCCTATCATCGGGTCTCCATCTGGAGTGCTATCAAGTCAACCCACAGGACAAATCGACCAAGGAATCCCAAGGAACCCCCAGATGGACCGTACGATACAAAGATGGACCCCACACCAATCGAAGTCGAGCTCGGTGACAAAACTAGCAAAACTGTGACCAAGGGTAAACGCGCAGGTGGACGAGTTGATGGAGAGGTCCCAGGGTCAACCCCGGAGGCAGAAACTGAGAGGGTGCCCGTCCAGAACTGCTGTATGGGGTCGGCGGCCGAGGTGGAGAGGAGAGAACAATGCTATGCGAGCGATCAATGCCCGAGGAGATCAGCACGCACCATCAGAGGACGACGACGTATCGGATGTACCGCCAGATTGCCGAATGTCAATACCAAGTCCCGCACGCTGAGTGCGAGGGGGAGCGGATGGCTAACGCTAAGGACACGTGCTGCAGCGTTGAACTGACAGAGTCATCAGCGTCAGATAGTGACGACGATCGCAGAGATCGGCAAAGGAAACTACCTAGTACGCCAGAACACGTCAGCAGAAAGCCAGAGCGAGTGGTTGAGGAGTGCTCACCGGAGGAGGCTCACGGCAAGTTGACCGTGCTGGGAAGCGATGAGGACGTGCGGAGGGCATCCATTGGCGACGAGAACTTGCAATACAGGTCGAAGAAACTGCAGGAAACGTCAGTACACGTCAGAGAGCGGGTAGAGCAAGTGGGGGACTCACCTCTAAGCACCTAGAGTGAGTTCGACGACCCTGAATGCATAAGGTTGCACAGGATGGCATCCACGACCACCAGAGACGTCCATGAACTGACAGGAACAAACTCACATCAGCTCAAATGTGCAGAGCTGCGGCCCAGGGCCACCAAGCCAGTTGGGCAAGTGGACCGGATTGGGAGGTGTCGGAAGCACCAGAGCTACACCGATGGAAATGGATTAGGGGGCCCAGAGTGTGTGTAGAGTGGACGACACAACGAGCAGCGCCTGCTGCGAGTCCATATGACTCAGAACGGGACCGCTGGCTGAAGACGAGGCAAGTCAGCACGGGCACTAGGAATTGCGAACAGAAACCGTACTATAATTCCCCCACACCACCCCGCAAGTGTGTAGAACGTCCCAGAGGCTACCAGAACCCACGACGACGGAGCCAAAAGCCGCGACCACCCCTCGAGCGCTGCGACTCGCGACCTAACAGATCTCTTGACGGATTCACAACGGACACATCCACAGGCTTCAAGGGCAATACGGAAGCAAACACAACAGGTGAAAACATGCATCGGAATTTAGGCGTACCCTCAGAGCCGCTCGATGCAGCTAACTGTAAGGGGCGGAGAGGGCTATGCAGGCACGTAGGTGGAAGACACGACAGCCGCCCAATTACTGTCGCGGCCACGTGAGTGCACAGTCACCACTAGATGCACAATTGCATCCTGAGCTCGTAATACTGCACATTTTTATAAGGAGACACCTGGAGGACGTAGAATACAATCTAATTGTATGTATATAACCTTTGAATCAATAATAGTTGTTGTGTGTAAAGT
>JBBPLV010000369.1:0-21043 GCA_038089975.1 Boletellus ananiceps | reverse complement strand
GTTCATCGGCTTGAGGGGTTTCCTTGACCACTTCCGGGATGGGAACAGCTGCCTCCTAGATGATCTTCTCTGCTGATCGAATCGAACACTCGACCACGTATTTAAACCGAGCATGGATCAGGCATCTCTATCGGCCTCGATCGAGTTGTCTACCAGTCGATCAATCGAGGCGCGTTCATCTCGTTCAAGTTTCCCCCCTTAGTCCATGCCGGCCGTTCGTGCGTGACACAACCGCAGACGGGTCCGTCGGATGAGGTGGGTCTGTCTTCGCCTTCGATATGATAACACATCACAACACCGAAGCCGCAGTCGATACGCTCAGGGTTGAACATGTACGCTGCAGGGCGTCGACAGGAGAAAGTTTGGGTGTTCTCATTTGGCAGCTGTCGGGTGGTAAAGTCTGGGATCCCCTCCCTATGCGTATGGTTGGATCAGCGGTGCCGGTGATCGTCCCAATGCTGTTTCCAAGACGAAGGTTCATTGCCGTAGAGATGATTGACACTAGTTGGTCATCTCCACATACCCTCGCACTCGTTCACTCCCAATTAATCCCGAGGGGGGGGGACTGATCGATTTATCTGATGGGCCAAAGTTGACCGTCAAGCCCGCCGAAGAGATCTGTTCGCTTAGTACGGACGTCCATGGAGGCTGGACAAATGGACACTCCGCCAACTCGCAGTGCTGCCCAGAAGAGCAGATACCCTTTTCAACGCAAGGCAAGTCCCATGTCGCTGATCTCCAAGGACTCGCGTTAATAATACGCGTGCGTGCTGGACACAGAACCCTTCTGTTTAACCTTCCAATCCACGCTAGTGGATCCTGCAGACTCCCTAATGCTACGAGAGATTATCTGTATCCGGGGCACGACGCTGGAGGTTCCCGAAGAGAGGACGCCGCCCGACCAGACCCACGTGTGCGTCTCATGGCCATGGCGAAGACATTTACCCAGTGGCTGACGATCACCATCTTCTGACGACTACGCCGTATCGCCTCTAGGTCTGCCGCTGTGGTGGCGTCTGAGCGCGTGTGCATCGCCATGCTCGTGGAGACACCCATGTGTTGCCCTTGCACCGCACCCGTCCGCCGGGTACCGCACCTGCAGTACATGTGGGTGGCAGCGGGAGTGGCGTGGCTAAGCTGCGAACACCTACCCCTGTCTACGATCTCGGCTTGCTCATGTACCGCTCTGTCATCAATACCCGCGCCCCCAGCCGGCTTATAGCACGGCGGGTGAGGGCTTTGACTCCGTGGATATAAGAACGCGGTGTACTGGACCCCAGGTAACGCACGAGAATCCCTACCCCGATGAAGACCCAGGCCGTTACGCATGCTTCACATACAAATGCTCGACTGCACTCACTGTCTAGGGTGTGTACTTACGTTCTGGCATCGGACGATGTGCCCATGCGTGTCACTGGCAATCCATGGGGTCCGTCGGGTTGTTATCTCGGCTGTCCTCGGTGGCCGTGGCCGCCCCGGTGATCCCGATCATACAAGGCGCTCTTTAACCACCGCAAGTCACGATCTCCGGTCGGACGCACCGGTCATGCCCGGACACTGCTTTCAGTGATGCTAGGTCCCGGTCTTGGGGTCACTCACTACCCATCGCTGGGGCACGTTCGGTCGAAATGAAGAGGCGAAGAAGCAAATCCGTGACAATACGGATTTGAACTCTGACACTCGTTATAAACTAGACAGGATGTATCCACACCGCTACACCAGACCACATAACCTGTCGAGTATGATGACGGAGTCAGCCATAGTAAGCGAGCCGAGCTGGGTGAACAATCCGGGAAGATAACAAAGCCCGCTGTCAGTATGGCAATGCCCCAAAGGCGGCAAATAGCACATGATATAGCTATCGCACAGCGTCGGCGGGAAACGGTACGATGCGAGAGCCTGCTCGGGACAAGACATCAATGACTCTGCCTATGACTGATAAACAAAGGAGATGACTGAATGTTTTCTTCTGTGCTTACCAACAAGGAAAGGGCTTTCATCGCGTTTGAGACGCCAGGCTTCCCTGCAGTGCAGCGTACCAACTCCATCATCCCGCCTTCCTCGCGCATCGGTGCAGGAGGCATAGTCCATAAAAACGACCTTTTCCGTACCGACTGTCCCTACTCCGCAGACCATGCTCACATCTTGCCGCAGAGCACACATTTCCACCTAATTGGATCCCTAGCTGGCTGGATCGACATTGCCCATCGCGAAGATCGGGACATAACTTTGATTTTGCAGCTACAAACTCACCTCGGGCGCCTGATACCGTTTCCATTCCTGTCATGGCGAGCGTACGCTCTTGCCCACCACCCACCCACCCCAATCGACTCTCGTGCAGTCCGTTTACAATCGCTTTGGACCGTGCGTGTGACGCCCCAAGCACAGAGTCTCTCAGGCTCGAAATACCAGCAATCACCGCCTCCACGGGTAGATCACGGTCCCCCCCTTCACTTCCGGCCGAACTCCATCTAGAAGTCATAGATATCATTGCTCGTCGCGTGCCTCGGACACCAAGTCACGATGAGCCCTATGGTCCTGGTCCTGGGCACCTCAACACCCTCTGCACCTGTGCGCTGGTATGCAAATTTTGGCTAAACAACGCGAGGATCGGGATATGGGCAGGCGTGCGGCTGAGTGGCCGGTTGAAGAGTATGGCGTTTGTCCGGCTGTTGCGTGCATATGCGCACGAGTCGGGAGACGCCCCCCCAACGTGGAAGGTACCCAGTCTTGGGCGCTACGTGTCGCATTTGTCCATCCGGGAGACGCGCGGGAAAGCTTGGGATCCAAAATGGCTCGATGACGCGCTTCCACATCTGGCGGCGCACCTCCCCCGCGTCCAAAGTCTTGAGATGGAGTGCGTCACTTGGGAGTACCTCTCTTCCCAATCGCGCACGGCTTGTCTGGAGGCATTCAAGCATGCGAAAAGTCTTACACTGCGCGAATTCGTGTTCTACACGACAAAAGACATGTATAGCTTCCTCGGCGAGTTCGCCGGGTTGGAGGTGCTCATACTGGACGGGGTACACTGCGCCAAGAGAAACACGTCGGCGCGACTCTTGGGTTCCATACTAATTGGGGAGGGCGCGATCAAGCCACCCTCGAGGGAGCTGAAAGAAGTAGGATTCAGGGATGTGCCCATGGAGCCCGTCCTGGAGTGGATCTTGGCGGGTGCTAATCACCAACGGGAGATGGGAAAGACGGGTTCTGGGATCAAAAGTGTCAGAGTTGGAGGGGTGGGTGTGTCGGAAGCAGACATTATTGGGAGGTTTTTGAGGGGATTAGGAAACGATCTGAAGAAGGTTCATATTGGATTCGAAACCGACTTTGTCGAGAGGGGGGGTAAGTGGAATGATCATCGCTGTTGGGTTGACTGACGAGACGCATGCAGATGCGCTAGTGAGGGAGATGGAACTCGCAGAGAACACCAGTCTGGAAGAGTTGCACATCTTTGGGCTCGTCGTTCCATCACCGCCCCCAGTGGACCCGTTCGCGCCAGAAGAGACGCAGCCGCAACGAGTGCTGGGGGCACTAACGATACTCCTTTCTCAGATCCGGTCGCGGATGCGTGTGCTGTCCCTCGCATTGTACCCGGCGGATGTGCGTGCGATGAGCGCGATTGACTTCGAGGGGCTGAGCGACGTGTTTGAGAAGAGAGAGTGGTCGGGTGTAGAAGAAGTGCGGGTCGTGATCTCGAATAAGGGGGAATATGGACTTGGACGGGTCGCCCGAGAGCGGTTGAGCGTACTGGACGAGCGCAGGGTGCTCAAGGTCAACGTCGGGTTCGACGAGCGGGAAGTGTTGTAGTACTTAATCCTTGGCCGTGTCCTAATCCTCATAGAATTCTCACACTCTGCCTCTTTCTGATTCCAACCAGCCATGGCGGACGCAGGTAGAGACCCGTGCTTGTCCCGTCCTCCGCCCTATTGATGACCCTCCCGCAAGGCTTCTTCAAGGGCACGTCTGCAGACCAGGACAGGCGTTTCTCCGACAAGGAACTCAAACTACTCAAGACAATCAAGTTTCCTCCAGAGTTCGACAAAAAAGTCGGTTGTGTCCGCTCCTGCACATCTACATCCTTCTCATGTTCCTCAGGTGGACATGAAGAAGGTCAACTTGCAGGTCATCAAACCATGGATCGCTCAAAAGGTGACCGAACTCGTCGGTTTCGAGGACGAGGTCGTCGTCGAGTATGCCATGGGGCTCCTCGAGGACCCGAATCACACCGTAAGTGTCACGCACACCTTTCACGGGCCGTGCGTCAACTCATTCATGCATACGTATAGACACCCGACCCCAAAAAAATGCAAATCAACCTGACCGGCTTCCTTACGTCCTCAACCTCTGCCTTCATGACTGCGCTCTGGTCTCTCCTGCTAGAGGCGCAAGAGTCTCCTGCTGGTGTCCCAAAGTCATTTGTAGAAGAAAAGAAGGAAGAAATGCGCAAGGCAAGGGAAACCGACCAGCGTGCATTTAACGAAAGAGATCGCAGGGCCAGGCTTGACGAAATCCGGGAAAATGAAAGAAGTGAGCGTGCTGCCGGCGGCGGCAGGGGTCGAGGTCGGGGCAGAGGTCGTGGCCGCGGTGGCTTTGATGGTGCAGGGAGAGGCAGAGATAACGGGTGGGGCGGGCGTGGTGGTGGGGTATGTGTTCCTTGATGTCCAATCTCAAGATCTGCTGATCATCTTTCCTCAGCGTCAAGGTCGCCGATTTTCCTCCCGCTCGCCGCCACCGCAACGCCGTCGTTCTCCATCTGCGTCGCCATTCGATGCCCGCAGTTCTCGCTCGCCGCCACCTCCATCACATCGGCGTTCCCGTACCCCTCCTGGGGGACGCCGTTCGCGCACACCCCCAAGGTATAACTCACCACCACGTCGTTCTCGTTCTCCCCCTCCCCAGCGCACACGTCGCCGTTACAGCCGTTCGCCCTCGCCTCGCAGACGCTACCGTTCCCCTTCTGTATCCTCTTCTAGAGGTGGCTCTCGTTCCCCCTCAAGGTCTCCTCCCGCTCGACGGCGAAGACGTTCCCCATCTCGCTCACGTTCTCCCCCAAGAAGGTATAGCGGCGGAAAAGGACGAAGGCGTGATAGTCGGAGCCCTCCTCCGCGCAGGCGTCGCTATTCCCGATCTCCAACTCCACCTTCAAGTCGATCTCCCTCTCCCCCGCCTCGGTACGGTCGTCGTCGAAGTCCGAGCCCCAGGGGCGGTCGCAAGGCGGGACGCATTAGCTCATCTCGCTCTCCTACACCACCATCACGCCGCAGGGATTCCAGGGAGCGTGGTCGGGGCATAGAGGAAATTCGTCGTGTTGAGCGTGCTCTATCTCCTTCTGCGATGGAGGTTGACAAGTCAGAAACACGCTCTAAAACACTCGACTCGGACCTCCCTCAGAATTCACGAGGTGAATTAAAGATTAAAGGCCAGGCGAATGCACACAGATCGAAGTGGGAAGATGAAGAGCAAGTCAGTAGTCGCTGTCTTTGATACTCATTCGCTGAGTCTTGAATTCATGGAGTAGGAGAAGAGTGCCAGAAACAATGAAGCTGCTGCGGATCAAGAGTTGGAAAAACGCGAAAATGAGTTGAAAGAACGAGCCCTGAGAAACAAAGTGATCAGGACGCGAAAAGGCAGTGGAGGTGTCGGCACCACGTCTGGTTAAATCAACGCCCCACGTGTTGTGGCCGGTATACCTTTTGTTTTTTGTGTTTTTCTACATTGCCATACTGCCGCTGATCGCTGCGTACTACCTCGAGAAGCGAGGTAGCAGGACCAGTTGAAAGAAAGAACCCTTCTATCCTGGCTGGCGAGTACTTTTAATATGTTTTCCTGTTTCGTCTTCGTTATTGTTTGCTCAACTGTATACACGATTTTAGCTGTTCCAGTGACTTTACCCCTCCTCACCAGTGCTTGTTGATTACTGCCCCCAATAAACCTTTATGACCACTGCGGGTCTCCGAATATGTGAAGCTCTATGTTTCAGCCGACGCTGTCTGATCACTGAACCTAAACCGTTGGTTTTCTGATGGGTTCCCTTATCCCACCGGCCAGGTCCTCCAAGATGGTGTCATTGGCCGTTTCGGACCGGTTGACTGTTATGATCAGTGAGCTCGGCTTCAAAGGAGCCATTCCGGAGATCGGAAGTATCTGCTGAGGGTTACCAGTGGGAACAGAGTCGGTGAGGGTGTGCCGGACGGGCGTTACTCGCGACACCCAGGCCTCCCAGCTGCTCCGCGACGTTGCGAACCATTCCCTTGACGTCGTCTCCGCTGGTCACGTTTCCAGGAACCACTTTCTGCAAGACGTATGTCGCTGAGGTTGTACCGCAGGGCGACGACAAATGGACTCTTGCTCTTGCTCTCCTGCAGAGACTGGGAGTCATCTCTTGTCAGTGCTACTTCCCCACTGCACATGCGGCCCTGCAAGGTGTACATCGATCCAAATTGTCCACTCGAGTCTCTGTTGTCAGTTATGAGCGTCACCGGCTACCCTTCAGGGTACGTATTTATTCCGACGCCGTTCGACGCGCCTAGGTTTCCAACGTGTCGTCCCATAGGACGTTGCATACGATGACGGGTGTCCACGGTGCGCATCGTGCATTACCCCAAAGACTGCCTGTCGTGCACACGCGATCCACGTAACCAAAAGGTAAGAATCAAACGCGACATGCCTGCCGTCGGCCCGTCCTCCACGCGGCTCGATGCGTATCCCGAAAACGGGCTCGCCCTCCTGAATGAACATCCGAGTCTCTCACTGGCACGGTGGTCGGAGAATGACGAAAAATGGGCCTTCCAATCGAGATACTGGATGTGATGAAACGTGTCGGTGGAACAAGGCACCTTGTTGCCATCCGCCGGTCGGCGATCGATAATCTCCTCCGTCTCCCCAGTGCGTGGGTGAAGACGATACCAGTGCCCGTTTTAAAGAGGGTCCGCCAAGAGGCGTCTTCTGGATTGACACCTGCCCCAAAGCCGCAGTACGTTTCTGGTCGATTGATCCGATACAGTAGCGACTGACGAGAAAGTCGGGTGAATCGTGTGTCGTCCGCCTATCTGCACAGCAGTGCGTTGACAGAGATCATGCGTTCGGTTTCGTGAGATATGTATGTACTTGCCAGCTCGTCATGTGGGATTTGGATATCAACACCTGTGTATCTCGTCTGACACCTTTACCCCGCCCGATGCGAGCAGTGACACCAGCACTGGTCAGCTGCGTCGGCTTCTCAGAAATCAACGACATGAAACACTGCTCTCTCTAGCCGAACCACCACGCTCTCCCCCCATAGAGTTGCGAGTTAGAGACCTATCCAACCTATGAAATTAATGGGGAAAAAGGTGCCAGTGTTCAACGTGTGATCTAAGCGTTTGGTTGTGTCTATCGCAAAGAAAAATGCCTCAGGTAGAATCAACCCTTCAAGGGATAAGAAAGGTCGGGTGACTTGGACGGAAGGGCACGAGGCTCAAGACCCCCGGTTTCATCGCCACACAGATCCGGCTCCCGGATACACAAGGTGCACGCGACCATATCATGCTCGCTGGCGCTTGTTTGAGAAGACCCCCGAGTCAGACAACCAGGGCGTACACGTGGGAAAAAAAGACGCAGTGTCCCAACTGTACCTGGATTCGACCTCTCAAAGTATGCTCAGAGTGACGTGGGACACTCGCTTGCAAGCGATCCATATTCGATATCGAGGCAATTTAGTACATATCGCTCGTATCAGAATCTGATCTTGTGTTTTCCGGGTCCTCGCCTTCGTATCCTTGGAGAGCTCCGTGGACAAGCAGACCGGCCTTGCCTCGCCAACGGCTCACTTTGCGACATAAAAGCACCTCGATGTCGTCTATGCTCTGACACTCGTTCAACGCGAGCCGGAATTTTGAATACCACGGACGACGCGCACTAGACAGTTCACTGTCATCATCCAAAGGAAGAAATCTTTGAGATCTACCCACCATTGGAACTCGATGATGTACCGTACGTGCGCCTGCATCGTCTTGAGCGCGGTCACGCCCTCCAGGCACTTGCAGACCCCGAGGTACTCCAGAGCCATGAGCACGGGATCTCGAACTACCTCGCCCGAAAACAGACTGCACAAAAAAAAGGACGCCGCCGTTCAAACGTGAGCGTCGCAGACGAAACGCCAAACGACGACACATCAAGGGAAAACCGCACCATGGATTTCCGAGCAGAGTTTCCCCAACCATGGCCCCGTCTGCGCGGGTGTAGGATACGTTGTGTTGGATATCCGAAAACGTCCGCACGTTGCCGTTGCTGACGACGGGAATGGTGAGTGCTTGCTTGAGGTCACGTATCGCGTCGAGGTCGGCTGCGCCTTGGCGCCGTCGTTTGGCGGATACGTGGCGTGCATGCAGAGTGACCCAGGATGCACCGGCGTGTTCAAGCAAACGCCCAAAATCGGTCGTCTTGGCAGCTGGGCAGAGACGGATCTTGGCAGACGACGGGACAGTGAGAGAGTGAGCCATCGAGGAGACTGTCGTCAGAACGCGCGGGTAAAACGAAAATCGTGTCAGAAACGATCTAGACGATTGTGGATGCATCGGACACCTATCGAGTCCACCAACGGCCAGTCCTTCTTCGTGAGAAGGTACCCTCCAAAATGACCTTGACGCGCATGTTCCTGTGGACATCCAAGGTTCAGGTCTGTCACACTTGGTGAATGAAAGAGGTGGGGTTCATGGGCAAATCCGTTGCGCACCTATTCCATCACAGTAGGACTGGACGTGTCGTGCTGCCCTCACGGCCACTTCCGGGTCGTTCCCACAGAGCTGTACCACGACAGGACGTGTATAACTCTCCCAGTCGGGGTGTGTGGACTGGAGATCCCGAAGGTGATGGTGGAGGTAATCAGCGTCGTCGAGGAGCCTGTGAGAATCGAGCATTTGGGTGCATGCCAGCGTCGCGCCATGTCGCCGAGTGAACAGGCGGAAGGGCGCATCGCTCTGATTGACCATCGGCGCTGAGATGAACGTCAGGTCGACGGCCATCTCGATCACGCGACGACGGCCAATACAGTAGATAATTAACACATTCGATGTACATAGGTTGAAGAAACTTGGCAGGGGAGGACACAACGCACTGTATGCATGGACAAGGACTCGAAATGTAATGGTATACAAAAACGCCTGCAGCCAAACGACCAGAATGATCTAGCAATGTATATCGTGGATATCAAGAAATGGTGAGAAAGAGGAAAATTGTGTACGATCGATACAGTGCTTCCAGATATCAATGTCTGTGTAGTAAGCCAACGACAGTGAATAGAAATGCGAGAATGACGAAATGGAGAGGCT
Organism: Boletellus ananiceps; assembly: GCA_038089975.1. Taxonomy (NCBI): domain Eukaryota; kingdom Fungi; phylum Basidiomycota; class Agaricomycetes; order Boletales; family Boletaceae; genus Boletellus; species Boletellus ananiceps. The sequence goes on along the minus strand of JBBPLV010000369.1, from coordinate 11,735 downwards.
TGCACGCCAGAAACGAATCTGACCCCAAGACGCATTACCCAAAACCTGATTACGCTTCCTTCGATCCCTTGTTCGTCGCTGTGCTTACTTCGGGGTCCGATTCCCGATGCAGCAGTCCATTTCGTTTCGGTAAACCACCTTCGTACTGAGCCGAGCTCGAGCGTTTCATAACTTGTGGTCCACCCCCTCTACGATTAGTGTCTTGTGGACTTTTCGGGGAGAAATCAGGGGAAGAAATATGAGACGTGCCCGGAGATGAGCTCCGCGGCCAGTTCTCGGAAGCTCTCCCGTCACGTCCAATTTCTTCACACATACTATCCCCGTGTGACACGCTAGTCCCCGATGGGACCCTATAGCCTTCTTTGAGGATGTCGTTGGCAACACTCGACACCGGTGGGAAATAGCCCATATCACCATTGGGCTGGCTAACGGGCGGGAAGTACCCCTCATCCTCGGCATGTGATTTCTCGTGGAGTCCATTCGCAGCGTGGACTGGCGCTCCCACAGCCGGGTTCATCCATGGCGCATGTGACCAGAACGCACCAGGAGTCATTGTAACTCCAGGTGTCAGCGCAACTCCGGGGGTCATCGGTACTGGGACGCCGGCCATAGTTACGGGTACTCCAGGAGATACGATCCCCGGCGACAGCGGTACCATGATTCCAGGTGAAAGGGGAACATTAGGGGGGAACATGGAAGGGTGGACCTGGGTGTGTTGCATTCGCTGTTGGGGTGCACTGAAGGACTGCATGTAGTACGCAGGTTGCGACATTTGTGCACTTTCATTCTGGGACACATGGTGGTCCTGCTCCTCACTCTCCTCATCCTCACGTGCATGTCCGTTCTGGCTCTGCATCGAAGCGTGTGCGGGGGGAGGTAAAAATGTGAAAGGTGGCATACTGGGGGTAATCGGGGGTAATCCATGGGGAGTAATTACACCATAGTGCACAGGAGCCGCGTGGTGAGGGTATGGTCCGTACTGCGGGTGAGCGGGATGATGCATCGGACTATGCACGGCAGGATGGTGTAGGGGACTACCCAAAGGATGATGAAGGGGGCTGCCCATTGGATGCGGGTGAACGGGACTAAGAGGATACCCTGGGTGGTAGACTGGGCTCTGGGGGTGTGCATGCGGCGAGAAGACTACACCAGGCGGAAGGGTGAACGCGGTGGGTGGGGGAAGCGCAATCGGGCCTGGATGACGATGCGAAGACGATGGTGTAGACTTTTTACCGTGGCCTTGAGGCCCTGCCGACGACGGGACTTGGGGTTGCTGCTCCCCCGACGGTGTCGCTGGTTTTTTCCTCTCTTCCCCTTGTCTGTTCTGAGCTCTGTCGGCACGGCGGATCCCGAGCACACCAAGTACTGTCATGACATGGTCGGCGGTCGCGTTGGCTTTACTCGTAGGAGATTCTTTGCTTAGCTGAGGTTTTGACCCGCTCCAAGCGGTGTCAGGTGCAGGCAACGAGCCGGTACTCAGGATCGATTGCGCTAACAAGGACGATTCAGGGGACGGCTCTCCGGACATGCTCCGTGAGGGTGTTGGTGTACTTGCAAGGATTGGAGACACTTTCGAACCTTTACTCTCCGGTGACCCAACCCTCGAGGTGTCACACCAGTTGTTGCCAGTGCCACCACTGTCGAGTGAAGGTGGCAATGTAGTTTTTGAAGCCAATCCCGTAGATGAAAGGCGTGACGTAGGCTTGGAGTGCGGTAAGCTGAGTGGTATAGCCACGGAAGCCAAAGAAGGAAGTTTCACATTTCCTAGTGTCGAAATTTGAGCAGACGTCGAAGGTGTTGGTTCGTCGTCCTCCGAGAACGACGCGCTCAGGTGAGTGGTGGATCTGTGAGATGGTGTGCTCGAGCCAGGATTTTGTAAGTTCGTGGAAAGACGCTGTGGATTACAGGAACCGAACGCATGCCTTTCAGAACCCGCACCGAGCGCAAGTCTCTCGGCGCCGACCCCAAAGGAATGCTTCTCCGCATTAGCGACACTGAGGGACGGCCTCGCACAACTTGAAAGGCTCGCCCGTTGTGATCCCAAACCGATGTTTGCTCCATCATTAAATACATCCACCCTCGATGGTGCCACACCCAAGTTCGGTCTCCGAGACCCAGACGAGGAGAAACTGGAGGTCTGAGAGGACCCAACGCTCAAATTGGGCCGAGGGGAGTTGAGGCTTGTGCCAAGCGACGTGAAGGTATCAGGAGTCCGTTTAATGTCATTGGGGTCCGTAACCAATGTCAGATCCGTGGCGGCAGAAATATTACGCGATGCAGAGCCACTTGCGGACGCATTTGCAGATATCGAATGTGGTGATCCAGTCAAAGAATGTGGCTGGGATAGGGAATTGGCAGAAGAGAGAATAGGCTGTGCGCCCAGAGAACTTGCACTGAGTGACTGACCCTGTGATTGGAGCAAGGCAGGTGACTGCAGATGTGACGGAGACTGAGATAGAACGGTAGGTGGTGTCGATGAAGGTGATCTAAACGATGAACTACGTGGTCGTGGGAGGAAAGCATCGAATTGAGCAGATGCTAAACCCTCAGCCTCGAGGCGAGAACGTTGGAAATCAAGATGCAGCTGCGACTGTACGACTGTATCGAGGTGAGTGTGGGGTCTTCCATCGTGCGCACTGACCACCTCAAGCCGCGATAGCGGTGTCGCCAATTGGGAGAGTGAATCATATGGCGAAAGAAGGGAAGCGGGTGCACCTTGCGGCGAAATACCGGCAAGTGGAATATTTTGGGATGACTGAGAAAACTTGTCGTAGTGAACCTTTAGCGATCTGCCATTAAACTCATATCTATCACACGGTGAGGGTGGTGAGCAAGTGAATGCCATCAATCAACATAAAGAGAAGTAAAGACGTGGGGGAGTTCAGCTGGCCCTCGGAAGATCGAAAAAGTGTCCCGCTGGTGGACTCGAGCGAAGCAAGTATGGGCGGAATGGGAAACTAGGGGACTTTCAACTCACCCGTCAAACATTCGTCTTGCACGCTCTGCGCCATCTTCGGTTACGAAGGTTACCGTGCCGAAGCCCCGAGACCGGCCATCAGGGCCAAGAGCAACGTCTGCACGCGCCACCGCACCCGCGGCACGGAAAAGATCTTTCAAATCCTGCCATTGGATATGAAACGGTAGCTTAGGGATCGTGTGAGCAATACAGCAAGCGATAGAGAAGGTGTAGAAAGTGATCGCTCAGTGTTTTCGATGTGGTGAGGAAAGACGTACATTTCCAACAAAGAGGGTGCGCATCCCTGCCCCTCCGTTCAGTAACTCACCATTCCCTGGGTGGGTCATTGTCAACTCGTCGAGACCGTTCAGGGCGCTCAAGACAGGGAGATTAAGCCCATGTTGTACGAGTGGTACAGGAGGGTTTGGAAGTGAATGATTAATATTTAAATCTGCATCAAACGTCGCGCCTAGACGATCTGGCCGAACTTCCAGAACACGAGTTTGCCAGGAATAACCGTTAAACATATCAATAGCACGACCGGCATCCTCTGCGGTGGCAAGAAGAACGGTGCCATAGCCACGTGAGCGATTATCGGGACCAAGGGAGACATCTGCGCGAAGGACGGTGCCTGCACGCCGAAAGAGATCTTTGAGGTCCTGCCAGCGGACACGATATGGGAGCTAGGCGGGAAGGAAGGGTCGGGTTTGCCGACAACGAGGACGATAAGATCACGCACGTTTCCTACAAACAGCTGAGTGCGCGTATCCCGCAGGGGTCTGTCGACGGAGGGGTGCGAGGAAGTGGCCATCTTGATGATGGCCTCGATGTCATCGTTGGTAGGGGTCGATCGGGAGGGCGGAGAATGGTCGGGCGAGGAATGTTGAGGCGACGGCTATAAGCGGGTAAGTGCGGGGGTGGTGGAAAGGAGGGGGCGACGCACGGAAGCAGGGAGCGGAGGGGAGGCCATGCCGAGCTGGAAGAGGACGGTGGAGAGCCGTGACGGGGAGGCAGGTCGACGACGGTGGAAGGAAGGAAGAAAGCCAAGGTCCGCTCACGCACACGGGGGCTCCACAGCGACAAAAACAGGGTGCACACCCCGCGCCACCTCTACGTCAGACGTCATTCTCCTTTTATGGCAACTAGGACCTCGCCTCCTCGTCCCCCCCGACGCGCCCAAGACCCGCAGCGCTGTCGAATGCACTCGTCGTGTCTGATCGCGGGCACCACCGCTAGCCCTCCTGCAGCCTGTGGAGATCGCGTAACACCCAAGGGTCGCATCACGAGGGCTGTTCACCGCTGCGCCTGCTTATGTCACCAGTGCTCGCCGCTCGCGCCCGTGACAAAGCAGGCGTAAACATCGTTTCATCATCCCACTCCAGTCCCAGCGCCAGGGCTTGGGGCACCTGGCCCGGGGATCACATCCACGCGTCAGCAGGACCATCCGCTTGCAGGCCATGGCCAACGCGTTCCGCACAGGGTGCGACCGCAGAATGGAATTAACGCGCCAAAGGGACATTCTACTTCTATCTGCCATTCCGCGCAACCGGGGCGAGCATGTCGGCCTGGCGGTATGATCATCAGGGGCAACGCTTTCAAATCTTTCCGATGAGGAGATTCTTGATCATCTCCCGACCCGTGACGCGCACGGTATGGTAGAGCGTCGGGACATCAAGTGTCGACGTTAGTGTATCGGCAAAGCCAAACGGTAACATGAGTGGAATCCAGCCTAAGGTTGACACGAAAACAGGTCATGATAGCTACAGAATTCGGCAAGATGACTTGCCTCGAGCGTATTCCATTGCAAAGCAGCCCTCATGCATCTTGTACTGCTTCGCAGTTCCCCGTGGCAACAGGTGGACATCGCCCGGTCCGTACCTCTCCATCTCGAGGGCGCCAGGACGGAACGCCCACTGCTCGCCGACGAGGATGTGGAAGTAGTCATCTGCAGTATGCAGTCCACTATGCCCCTCGGTGCCCAACGGCGTGCCAAAGATGATGAGATATTCAGTGATGGATGCATGAATGATGTACATGGCGCCCATGGCACCCCCAGCATTGTTGAACACCCATTCCGAGGAGTTGGCGTTCAGTGCGATCTGATGGGACGGTTGTGGAAAGGTGGAAGTAAGGTTGCTGACAATGTGTTGAATCATGCCTTCGGTGTTGTCGGGGGACGCAGCAATAGCGTCTCGTGCAAGTTCGTGCAAGAAAGGTGGATCTAGGACGTACCACCGGTCCTGGAATGGCCAAGACATTAGTGTTCTAGCAGACTGCAGCGGATGACCAACTCACCTTGATGGTGTCTAACCAACTACACGTCACGCAGAGGACGCCGAGGACGAGGGCTCTCAGTATCCATTTTTTGAACCAGTTACTCGAGGACGGGAGAGGTGTAGAGCGTGACTTGGCCATGAAACTCGCGAAAACGGATCAACTTGGCCGTCAAAGTGGAGCTGGTACGGTACCTGCGAACTAGACTGGGTTCGAAAGGCCAACAACCTTTTATGCCGAATAAAAGTTCCAAGATGATACGACTCCATCATGACGTTGTTGGCACGTGACCCTTAATGTTGCGATTAGACAAGGATAGAGGACATGATGAATAAGTAATGTAATGTACAGTACATCCTACATCGCAGAGAGCAATAATCTAGTAAATGGACTACACCTAAACTTCCTGCGTCTCCTTCTTGCCCTTGGATGTTTTACTAGGGAGAAGCTCAGGGTTGATAAATGGTACGACACCACCCTGCGAGATGACCACATCGCCGAGGAGTCTGTTCAACCTAGACCCGCCTCAATAAACCCGAAATCGGACGCGCAGATTACCACTTACTCCTCGTCATTCCGAATGGCCAACTGCAAGTGTCGAGGCACGATACGTTGTTTCTTGTTGTCTCGTGCAGCGTTACCAGCCAGTTCGAGAATCTCGGCAGCAAGGTACTCAAGAACGGCGGCGAGATAAACTGGATTCAGGCGAGTTATGGAACCAGAACAGAACGCTGCAATCAGCACTCACCGGGTGCACCGTTTCCTATGCGCTGAGCGTAGTTGCCCTTCTTCAAGAGACGGTGTACACGACCAACGGGAAACTGAAGGCCAGCCTTGGCAGAGCGCGACTGGGACTTGGGAACGGTGTCACCAGAAGCCTTGCCACCGGACTTTGCTTTGCCGCTTTTTCCAGACATTGTAACCACAAAGACTAGGAGACAAGCGGGTGGTAGAGTTGCTAGAATAGCGAGGAGAGAATGAATATGGGGGACGAGAAATGTGTACCTTCTCCTTTATACCCACGCAGCCAGGTGGACAAAATAAGGTTTGCGGATCAACAAAGGCGCGACGCGTCTGACGCGAGTACCAAACATGACCACACGCGTCTCATGAGGTATATAGCTCGGCACGACCACTCACGGCTGCACTTCGTGTATTCTCAGCTACTAGTCTCTTGTCAGTCCGCGCGTCAAACAGCATCATCATGGTCGCCGCTCCCCCTTCCACCGCCTCCAAAGCACCAGCCAAGGCACCCGCATCAGACAAGGCCATCAAAAAGGCTGCAAAGACATCCAGTAGTACGGCAGGAGAGGGCGAAAAGAAAAAGAGACGCAAGGTGCGCAAGGAGACTTACTCCTCGTACATTTACAAGGGTGCGTGCCTTGTTTTATGTATTCGCCCTTCCTCATCCTCGCCAGTGTTGAAGCAGGTTCACCCTGATACCGGTATCTCGAACAAGGCAATGGCTATTCTCAACTCGTTTGTCAACGATATTTTTGAACGCATAGCCACCGAGGCATCGAGTTAGTTTGGTTTCGTGTGGGCTGTCCCGAGCTAATTCGGTCCACCAGAACTTGCCTCCTACTCCAAAAAATCGACGATCGCATCACGAGAGATCCAAACGGCAGTGCGCCTCATCCTCCCTGGTGAACTTGCCAAGCATGCCATCTCCGAGGGCACGAAGAGTGTTACCAAGGTGGGTCTCTGTCCCACAAGCAAGTTTCCTTCTGACCACACCGCAGTTTTCGACATCCGCGGCCAAGTAGAGGGTGGCCGCATGCTCTGTATTTACCATGGCCCCCACGCACTGTTGTATATTAGATGTATGGCATACTCGATCCGTTAATTGATCTTTTGACTGTCCGAGTGCGTGTGGTGTGGGAGGCCACGAGGGCCAGTCACGCTGGCCTCACAATGATGAGCTCATGACATGTTCCGCCCGCCAGACAAACGCTGGGCGGGAATACCCGATCATTATTAGTGGGAACTGATTTCATTTTTTTTCCCTGGCGCGGTGGCAGCCATTGTTTTCCGAACTTTTCGTCGTTCCCAACCTTCTGCCACTCTCCCAGCAGATGCAATCTGACGTGACCCTCAAGCGATAATTCTGGCCATTTTACTGTTTGCCGTACGTGAGAGGACCCCCGTTCCGAAATGAGGCGATTTGAACGTTTTAATTTCGACATACGAGGAACTCCGATGAAGTCACGAACACACAAGACCCGGGTGCGACGACGCTGGGGACTCCGAGCACTAGCCGGTGCGAGAAGACCATGGACGCCTCGCCGTGCCTCCGTGCCTCGCGCTGGTGTGATTGCGACCGGCCCTTCTTGCGCCCATCGCCGGGAGAGCGGACGCGAACAACCTTGCCAGTGTTGCCACTTGTAGCACCTAGATGTGGCCACTCGTGGACCACGGTCCGCAGAGCCGCCCAAGTAAGTTTGCGGAATACATTTATGAGAGCAAAGGCGCTCCGTGTTCCCAATGACAAAGTCGCAGCACTAGCGCTACGAGCAAAAGGTGCCGCTATCGCCCACCATCAATGACCTGCCTCTCACGGTGAGCATGACCACACCGAAATCTGATCGCGCCAACTAATGCTAGGACGCCCACCATGAACCACAATTCGCCTCCAGGTAGTGGCGGTGGCCACCGAACTCTAACTGATGCAGCAGGGTGGTGCCAGCCCGCCGGTAACGGTCTGCGAAAGTTAGGCCCATCAGAGCCCGAAACAGCCCCATGCCACCTGTGCTCTAACCCTTGTCGGCCATTGCCCGAGACAGACCAAGCTAACCCCTTTGGCATTACGCCCGGCTTGACAGCTGTCCTCGTGGCTTCCAGTTCATTCGGCTCAGCCCGTCCTCATTTCCCGCGGCCGGGTCGCCTGGATCTACGACGTCCCGCCACGAACCAACATCTGGTGTCATAGATGACCAGGCGTCGCGCGTGCAACCTACCCCGAATCCGCACCACAGGGTCAATGGATCCCCGCTTACTCCCGCCTTCGCTTACCTCCGATATTGCATGTTGGCCCCTCGGAACCGTGTTCTCGTACTCGGACATCAAAAGCTGTGACGCAATATGGCACCGCCGACCGGATATAGCACATTCGTGTTAGAGACAAAAACATTTTTTTCAGCGGATGCGAGTTCATTGGCGTGTCGCTCCTCTGGGATCGTAATTGCGATGGTCGCATCAGGTCATTCCATGTTTCGCTCTCGAGATACACATCGTCCCGATCTTCGCGGGAGAAGTAGGGGCTTAGCCTTATCCTTGATCCATTCATACCATGGAGCATACTGGGAGCCGCTTCCAGTGACAGCTATATGTCCAGCTCAGACGTATCTCTTGAAAGTATGTGTCTTTTTTATTTCGCCTGCGCTCAACATGACCTTGGCCCACCCGCGATCTATCACGGAGATCGGGGATCTCAGAAGCGGGTGCTGTCTCCTCATGTCATGTGAAACTGGGCACAGCCAAAAGAATGTATCATCTACAACACTGTACGTGAGTAAAGTTACATGTAGCTCGAACGCCACATCAAGTCAATATAAATATGTACTGCTGTAATTTAAGACGTGCTGAAGAGATATGCAAATGCAAGACGAAATGCTAGTGTCGTCAAAAGTCGTATCACGAATTGTTAATCATGACCTTCATCACCATGTTCCCGTCCTCGTCTTTCCCCCGGGCTAATAGCTCGAAACCGCGTGCTGCATCTTCCAAGTTTAGCCGGTGCGTTACCAGCTTACTGATGTTTTCTAGCTTTCCAGAACCGAGCAGGGAAAGGGCGTGCGGGTATGTGTTGGCATAACGGAAGGACCCCTGGATGTCGACTTCCCGCAAGGCGGCCGCTGATAGGGGCAACATGACATTTCTGGATCCCATACCGACAAGCATAACTTTACCACCTGTGACGGCAGCCTGTTCCGACGTCCCAAGTAAGCATGCCACGTTTCTGTAATCAAAGACTATTCCACTTACGTGTATTGACATCTGGATGCACATTTCGGCACCAGTGCACTCGAACACGACGTCAAACCCGTCAGGAACTTGAAAGGCCGCCAACGCCCGCGATGCGTTTTCTCTTGCGGCCCGAAGTTGCTCCTCGGACGTTTTAGGTTTGTTGGCGGTAGACAGGCAATACGTCTGACAAGCGAACCCGTTGGCTTTGGCGAACTCCAGCCGCTGTGGTTTGATGTCGATGGCCACTATCTCTGACGCGCCGTGGAATTTCGCGAGCGCACATGCAAGGATACCAATGGTGCCAGCGCCGAAGACGAGCACGCGCTGGCCATTACAGAGTCCTGCACGCCTGCTGGCGTGTATCAGGACGGAAAGCGGCTCTGCCAGTGCAGCTTCCTCGAAGCTGCAGCCGTCGGGTAGACTAATGGGGATCAGACACGACCAGATGCAGAGGTACGCTGACGACTCACGGATGGAGGACATGTGCAGGATGATTCATGCGATTCTGCAGTGTTCCATCGAGATGGGGGAAGGTCTTGGCACTGCTAGCGAAGCGCATGCCTTTACAGAGGTTGTAGCGTCCAGACTGGCAGTGATCGCAGTGCTGGCACATGACGCCCGCCTCGATTGCGACACGTTGACCGGGCACAAGGCTTGTTACGCCAGGGCCAACTGAGATGATCACGCCTGCGGACTCGTGGCCGAGGATGAGGGGAGCTTGGATAGCAAAGTCACCATTCCGCCCCTCGAGGTAGTAGTGGACTGCGGAGGGAGTCGTCAGCAAGGGCGTCTGGATGAGACAACGAGCGACACGCACGGTCGCTCCCACAAAGACCCGTTGCTCTCACAGCAACCTGGGCATGGTTATACTGTGGTGGCCAGACAGGACGTTCCTCGAGACGAAGGTCTTTGGGGCCATATAGGACAGCGGCGAGCTGGGTACGGAGTGGTGCGAGAGACATGAGAGGAGGGGGGAGGGCGAGGATGGTGGAATTAGGCCATCCAGATAGTTGTCTTATAGGGTTCGAAGCAGCAACGATCTCAGAGAGTACGAAATATGACTGCTCAAACGGGCCAAGATTTGGCCCGGGCCGTGGTCCGAGAGTGTATCTAGCGCATGACATAAACCTATGACAGACTGTCACACCAGCATCTCTTCCGTCACGCTACAAACCCCGATATTTCTATTCGCTCAATTTTACTAATTCCTGTTTTGGATACATCCCCTTTTGCGGACTCTTCCGAGTCCAGATTCACAATGATTTTTTTTTCTTGTTATGTTTCATCACACATAATAAATCCAATATTTCCTACTCGGAACATCGGCCCCTTACACCGATTGACGCAGCGGACGAGACTGCTCCATGAATTTAAAAACGCTTCGCAGGTGCGACATCCACGCTACCCTATGGATCCCACACCAGCCGTTCCCTCACCCAGGCTATTCGACTTGTCCGGCCAGAACGTTCTCATCACCGGGGCTACTAGGGGTAACGTATTTATTGCTCAGATAATTCTGCGCGATTCTCCACTCACCCCTTCTCTTCTGTTTATGCAATCCAATATGTTTTCCAACCAATCGCTTCCCAACGTATAAATCAAGGTATTGGTGCGGCATGCGCCATAGCATTAGCCCAAGCCGGCGCTTCCATTTGTATGGTTCAGAGAGAACCCCCGTCGGGCGCAGAACCGAACACCGCTACCGCCGATGCCATACGGGTTCTCGGTGGGACCGCGAAGGTCGTCTATTGTGACCTAGCCGACCTAGACACTGTCCGAGATCTCTTCCCGAAGGCGCTCGAGCTCATGGGTGGAAATATACATATTCTCGTCAACTGCGCTGGCATACAACGGAGATCACCGAGCATCAGCTTTTCAGAGAGCGATTGGGACGATGTACGTTACCCACTTTGCATTGCTGTGGATTTCGTTGGCCCGCCTCTTATCTGATCGAAGTTATGAACCCTGCCTTGACTAATAACTTCTTAGGTTCTGAATCTAAACCTCAAATCAGTCTGGATTCTTTCACAGGCAGCCGGCCGCCACATGGTTCCCCTCCGGAGAGGGAAAATAATTAATTTCTGTTCCCTCATGACCTTCCAAGGCGGTCTCACGATCCCTGCGTATGCCTCCGCAAAAGGAGCACTCGGGCAATTGACCAAAGCCCTCAGCAATGAATGGAGTCAGCACAACGTCCAGGTTAACGGTATATGCCCGGGATACGTTACTACAGACATGTGAGCTATCTTTGATATCTCTCTCTGTTCATGGCCCCCTCGATAGCATGGCCCCGTGGTACGCTATTTACGACGGTCCAAAGTTGCCAGAGTTGCGATTTTTGGCAGCAAACGTCTAGAGAACTCTTATCCTCCGGGCACGGGTTTGGTTATCTTTCCGCTAAACGGATTCCGTTTCTAGGAACGAGCGACTCCTGGCGGACAAAACACGATTCAGTCAGATCTCGGAACGAATCCCGGCAGGGAGGTGGGGCGACCCCAACGATTTTGCAGGACCTATTGTCTTTCTTGCGAGTAGCGCG
>JBBPLV010000368.1:0-21065 GCA_038089975.1 Boletellus ananiceps | reverse complement strand
ACCTAGCGCGCCCATTTCGACGCCGCTGCCGTGGCCAGCCGTCCTACGTCGTCTCCTGACGCATCCAACGCTATCGCCAATGCCTTCGCGCACTCCGTCGCGCTCGACTTCTTGCGGCTTGGCTCGCCCGCCCCAATGACCTGGTGCGCTTCCCTGTCGCTCGACTTGGTCGCCACTGCGTTCACCGCCGTTTCGCTCGGCAATGATTCTGCCTCTTGGATCGACCTCAATGCATGCGGGTTCCTCTGCGCCGTCTGGAGGTTCTGTCAGTTTCTCTGGCCGACGTTCATCGCCGCGAACTCCTCGCGCACTCTCGTCGCTTTCCTTCGACCACTCCGACACCTGCACGTCAGCCCTGGACCCCATCCTTGCGCGCTCGACATGAGTCGCGTCGGGTGGCTCTGGAGGTGCGCCTGGACGACGTTCCGCGTCACCTGGCGCGTCTGCAGCGTCATTCGATCCGCTCTGCTCCTCCGACTGGTCCTCGGCCTCCCTGTCCGTGTGGTCACACGTCTCGCTCAGTGCGCTCGTGCCCGTTGTAGTCGTCGCAAGACCTTGGTCCCAAGTTACCTTGGCCGTCTCTGGGGTATCGCACGTCGCGCTCAGTGCGCTCGCGCCCGTCATCACAGCCGCCTCTGCGTGCCTCGGCCTCCGGTCGTCGTCGTTGCAGGGGTCCTCGGGTGCACGTACGCTTAGCCGACTTCCGTGTCGCCACTAGCGCCCTAGCTGTCCGCGGCGGTAGGACCCTCGCTGGCAGCTGCCTCGTCTGCGGTCTCCTTACCCAGACTCTTCGCTCCAACTCCTCGTCCACTCCCCTCAGCCTCCTCGCCCTTTCTGCCTGTCGTTCTGACCTGTTCGTCCGCCGTTCCAGCCTTCTCGCCAACTCGACCATCGAGCGGCTCTGCTGGTTGGACCTTCGTTGTGCCTGCTGGCCTCGTTGGCTCGGCGCACCTTGCGTTCGTGTTTGCGACGTCAGCGGCCGCTTCGTTGGCTCGCCGACTCACCGCTCTGGATTTCTGAGGCCGTTCCGTGGCTGCGCTAACCTTCGCGCTGACCGTCGCGCCCCTCCAACCTCGCGTTTCGGCCGTTCCAGACCGTTCCGTGTCGCGTTTTCGCTCGCGACGACCTCCGTAGCTCGACTCCTTCTGTACTGTAGCACCTGTATCAGTCTTCCCGAAGCGTTTGAGTAGATATTTCCATTTTTCGTGTGCCGTTTCGAGTCGAACCACGAAGACGTAGACGGAATCCGGAATGTTGAAAATGATGTGACACGAAGTCTGCGCGTCATCTGGGTCCGTGACTATGCCGCCGAGGTACTCCCGCAGTCGGTCGACCTCAATTTCGTGTTCGACCTTGCGCCATTCCAACCAGTTTTCCCGTCCCTCCGGAGCTCTGGGATGGCCATGGCGACTTCGAGTGGGTGACTGGAGTCACTGAGCGCAACCGGGGCTCACAACTTGTAGAATGCTCAGTAAGACACTAGATTAGTTGTATAATAACAAGGGAATGCTGCTTACCTTGGCACGCACCATCCTCCTGCGCACACTCGCACATCCATCTCCGCGCACGCACCGGCCATTTTGGCCCCCAGCTCAAGCCCGCAGCACGAAACATGATCACCATGATGTTTCAAATCGAGTGGTATTCTTCCAGTCGAGTCACAGTCTTTACCACTCCCCTGTAAACGACGTCCAAGCAGGGCAAGCAAAACAGCGTGTAACTCTGACGACGGCGAGACACGAGGTACTAATCACCAGAGTTTGGTCTTACGTCGTCATCGACAAATCAACGACAGACTACAGTCCAGGAACTTGATCAGAGTCATTCTATCTACCTCGCCTGCAACACGAGAAACTCGGACAGGAGAGAACAATGTTTTTTTCACTGTCAAGCTTCAGAACCACTCTTCACCGGGGCCCTGGCCTGGCTACTAGTGGGCCTTGCTGCCACGATACTACTGTACTAATCAGTTTCTTCGTCGGCCTGCCCCAGCCACATGACATGGAAATAGGGGAACGGTAGGCGCTCGATTCTAGTGGTAACGTGATCACGGTGGGTTCTGTGAAGGCACGTGCGTACCATCCTGCGAGGAAACGATAACACATCCTGCCTACCATCGATCTGATCATAGCAGATCATTGACAGTGACAATTCAGACGACTTGTTTTTAGCGCGTGGTGAGTACGTGCGACTAAGGAAAGGACAAGACTGACAAAACTGGAATTGACTCGGTGCCAAAGCTGCGATGCTAGCAAGGTTCAGCTCGGAGAGGGAGGAAGACGAATCTACTTTGAGTGCTTCCGCGGAAAACGACGTGAAGCTGATCGAAATCGAAAGCGAAGAAGACATATCCTGTATGGTGTTCCTTCCCGATGGGGCGCGCATCGTGGGTGGCGGCGCCAAAGGGAATATTCGATATTGGGGGGTGCATGATGGCAATGAACTGGACACGGAATTGGACACAGAGAGTGCCATCGAGAGTATCGCGGTCTCTCAGGACGGAAAGTGGATCGCGAGTGGGATGGAGAGTGGCGAGGTCATAGTATGGGATGAGGAGACCCAAGAACAGGTTAACAAGTTTAGTGGGCCAGCAAGTGCGGTAGGCGCGGTGGACATCTCTCCAGATGGAACAAGAATCGCCATAGGATCATGGGGCTGCACGTCCAGTATTTGGTCGCGCTCGACGGGCGATCGACTGCTTGGCCCCTTCGAACATAAAAACTCCGTGGCTGCCGTCAAATTTTCGCCTAACGGACGCCTCGTCGCCGTCGGCACCGAGTCGGGTGAGCCCGTGCAAATATTTGACAGTCATGACAGCGGCCGCAGCCCCGTCAGCGCTACGGTTGGCATCTCGAACTCCCGGAACTGCGCTCTTGCCTGGTTAAGCGACAGCAATCAGCTCCTGGCCTTGTCTCCGAAGGGCAAGATTTACTGTCTCGACGCATCCACTGGGAGGACACTCTCAGAATGGACTATCCACAACACCAAGAGTCCTGAATGCATCGCCGTGGCAAGTAACGATGCGTTTATTGCAGTCTCTGTCTCTTCATCGGTCTCATTCTGGGATACTGTCACACACGAGCAAATTGAAACTACAATCCAACTCAAGCATCCAGCTTACATCACGTCCATGGCTATTTCGGAAAAATACAGCCTTGCGATCGCGGGAGGTGACCGGATCACTCTATTGAGTCTCCCTAATCTCCTTCCCTCCATCTATTTCGACCATGTACGTGTTGTACTTCTATTCAGTAATGTTCTATTCAAACTTCTGTCCACAGGAGAAAATACTCGATGTTCAACACAGAAAGGCTGAGGAACATGTCCAAGAGACAGTCAAGTCTCTTCGTGCACAGCACGAACATTCAAGTGTGTCCGTTGGAACTCTTTCTCCGCTTTTCTGACATCCTTGGGCCTCAGGCAAACGGCTTTCCGACGTCGAGAATAGCATCCGAGTACTTGAAACCCTAAGTAAACGAAAGCGAGATAGCCAGGATAAACAGAACACGAGTGCAAGTGCGTTCATTATCATCTTCAAGTTTACTTCCCATGATTAACCAAGTTGAACGAAAACAGAAGAAAACCTTGAGGAGACCATCCAACAGCTTCGAGCTGAGTTAGCAGACTTTAAACAAAAGGCCGTACAAAAGGAGAAGAGCCTTAACGTGATGATCGACTCCCTGCGTGCGGAGAACACTAATTCAAGTGCGTTTATTGTCACTCTAACTGTTCATTTATCTGACCCATTCCAATTGTCATCCATGTTTATCAGACAAGAAAATGATGGATCTCGAGGAGTCCATTAAAGTGCTCCGTACCAAGCTTGCCGACTCTGAACGCAAATTCGACAACCTTGTCCAACACCTCCACACGGAGCTTGCAGATCACAAAAAGAAAGCGTATAACCTGAAAAAGATCCTGGGTGTGCACCGGTCAGATGATCAACCCGACGCTTCTCATACTGACGGTCATGTCTCCGACCACTCCGTACCTTATTCTGGAGATGGTCGGAATCAGAAGAGACGGCGCGAAAACTGATGCAATGATCATGGATCGGGGTGGGGTTTGTAATGTTGGTGTTCGTGGTTGTTACCCGGGACAAGGTCTTGCCCTCCCAGACGGATCTTTATTCGTCATACCGCCATGTTGTATTTCTAGACATATCTGTTAGATATATCTGCTGCCCTATATGATTCGACTTCGTGTTCAAGGTACAGTTTCTGGATAGAGGTTGCGAAGCTCCTGCGGGGTACTCTGACCACTCGTAAGTTGAAGGGGGAAAACGGACTCATCAGACTCGTGTCATCGACAGACAAATGCCCTCTCACGTTGGCAGATGCGTCGTGCGTCTCCCGTCTCCCGGCCCAGAAAAATAATTGGCTAAACTAATCACTAACTTCATGCCAATCGTCTGCTGCATCCAAGTCCGCACAGAAGGCGGGAGTTCGTTCACAGCTCTTTATCATGCAGCATAGAATCAGCGGGTATCGCTGATCAATTTCGCCCGAGCGTCGACTACGTTGCCCTTTGATCACTCACCGAGTTCCCACTCTGTCTGCTCGTCATCGACACTCCCTTCCATTGTAATTTCGGATAGCATCTGTCGGAAACATCCAATTGCATCTGTAATACGACTACCCCCCTCGAGGATGTTACAGATTAACTGGTAAAACCATAAACTTTGGGAGCTCGAACTATACCAGAAAAAAATCAATATGCAGGATGAGTGCGAGAAACCATACTGTACCTTTACGGTGGCATCTAGGGTCTCGTGTGGTGATGTAAGCAGCAGCGATATCCTCGCCCACTTGACGAGTAGAGCCTTCGCAGTCGAAGGACAGAGGAAGAGTGCAGTGGAGTAGGCCGCGAGTGCCTCATCATGGTTCTCAATCTTTGACGCATCGTCTCCGAGTCTTTCCAGTTCAGTGATACATTTATGTGTAAACGCTTGGTAACTCAGAGATTGAGCGTTTGTCTACAGTCGCGACGACGAAATTCACCTGGAAGCCAGTGAAAGATAATCGCATCGGTCTGTATGGGGTTCTTCAAAATTTCGAGAAGAATTTTTGCAGCACCAACGACGTTGCCGTCTGCATACATTACTTCGCAGTGATGCTTCTGTTGGTACGTAACGAGTCTCTTGGTGAGGCTACTGATTTGCCTCTGGGATTCTGCAAGCTCGGTGTGGAGATGTTGCACCGACTTCTCGAGATTCGCGATTCCTTCGTCTACGGATGCAGACAACCCGAAATTAGTCACCCGAAGGTAGGGCGTATGAAGAACTAAACGCACCTGAAGTAGCGTTTTGCGTGCGTAGTGATCCAATGGTGTCATTCAAGACCTCTTCTTTTTTCTTGGCTGTGCGTTGGTATTCAGCGAGCTGGACACGCTGCTCTTCAATAGTTTGCTGAAACTTGCAATCTCCTCGTCTGATGAACAAGAATGTCAAAACGGCAAAGTAGAGACGCTGGCAGACGTACTGGCACATTTATCCTGCGTGCGAAGGGATAGAGTTGTTTCCCTGAGCCGTGCTTCAGTAGAACTCCAGATTTCTAAGATGCGTTCCTATAAATGAAACGGTTTAGGTTTGTGACGAATCAGGCAAACTTGGGGTCAGCAAATGAACCTACGCGGTCAAAGTAAGAAGATGGAAGGATATCTGCGAGGTTCCACAAGGTGATCTTTGTGTTTCCGCCAATGACAAGGTTATAGTTTTCCGAGACAGCCATGGACCAGACGTCAGCTGGATGGTGGATCACAGCGCCAATTTGTCTGTGTGTAATAGTATCCCAGAACGAGACAGATGGACCAGCAGAGACGACAATGAATGCGCCACTGCTCGTCAGCGTGCCACGTTCAGGAATTCTGTTGCCGTTAACAAAGGACCGTTTAGAGAGTATCGCACCAGTGGCCACGTCAAGACAGTAGATATTGCCGTTGAAAGACAATGCGAAGAGTTGCTTGCTGTCGCTCATCCAGGCGAGGGACCTGGATGAGCTAACTTGAATCGGAACGTCGACGAGTAGACGGCCACGCTGACCGTCATAAACTCGGACGGAATCATACTTCCACGCAGCGGCAGCGATGAGGCATCCGTCAGCCATCGGGCAGTCGTGTTTGAACTTGCCGACCAGTCGAGCGCCAGTTGAATGCGACCATACGCAGACAGTCCCGTCATTTGATGCTGTCGCGATTCTCTGTCCGTCAGGCGAGAAGTCCACTGCGGTTACCGCGAGAGTGTGTCCCTTGAACTCGCACGCTTTTTCGTGAGTCTCCACATCCCACATCATCACCTGGCCGCTCTCTGTCCCAGTCACGATCCGCTTCCCGTCTTGTAAGATCGCGATCCCCCTTATGTTACTCCCTGTATCCATCACTTGCCCCAGTTCACACCCAGAATATACCCCCCAACATCGAATCTTCCCTTCCAAATCACCACTCACGAAGCAGTCCCCATCAGGGAGGAACGCCACGCGGGGCACTGGAATCTCACCATCGATTTCTATCGGCTTCACTCTCCGTTGCTTAACGATACTCTTGGAGGTCGATTCGTTTTCCTTCGTCTCCGAGCTGGTCAATGTTGCGTTTTCGGCGGCTTCGCCTTTCTTGTTTTTGCTTCTATCTGGTTCATTTCGCTGGCGGCTACTCAACCACGGTCGAGTGCCCCTCCGAGCGGAATCTTGTCGTCGTGTCAGTAATGCCCCTGCCATTACACCGCATACTTACCGCCCTGGAACTGCATGATCTAGGCATCCAGTGGCCGGTGGAAGCGAGGTGGGTGAGACTCCGAAGCTTTTCTCGTTGCACGTTATCACGTGTGGGCGTCTGTTTATTGGATACATCTATATCAGGCGGGTATCGGTGTTCTCGTCGCCTTGTGCCTACATGTAGATATGCGGCATGCTACACTAGCACACACTCTATTATGGTGTTTCGGGTGCTTACAACCGATTTTTCGATTTGGCAAGCTGAGTGGTACTGTGTTCGCGCCCGGAATGTCATCCTATCAAAACCATTTATTCTGGCGTTTGAAGCAAGGACAGAAGGATTCCTGAGAAACATACACAACAGATAAAAAGCGAATACACCATCTCTGTCGTCGTTTCCGCCACGGTGCGCTGGGTTCCCTCGTTTGCGTCTTCCGCGACGTCACTCTGTACATACCGTTTGATCAACAAGATTGACATGAATCTACTGCCGTTTGTCCATCTGAGCGGCCGCCCAAAGCAGGAGGTCGATCGTCGTCGAGCACCGTATAGAGCCCTTCTGTGGCAAAAATCCAATAGGAGGACGTCGACAGGGTTGGGACTCGAATATACAATCAAAATAGGGGGAACAGATACGGGCGACCGCAGGGGTTGGACCGGGTCCGAACGAGGTAGGGAGACGCGTCGGACGTCCCGTGACTGCCACGATGAGTGCGCCGTGGTTTTCCCATGGCGTCGCGCGGGCCCAAGATGAGGTGCCAGCCATCCAGCCCGACGGAGACCACCTGGGTCATGCTCACATGGGTATTTAACTTGAAGTAATGGCGTGCAGGGCCAGCCAGAGGGTTTCCAAGGTGCAAGGACACCGGCAATGGATGATCAGGAGACGCGGGGTACCGGTGAACGCTGACACTGGGTGTGAGCAGGACACATTTTCGTGAATGGGTCGTGGTAGTTGCGCGTTGAGCCGATCGAGAACGAATTGAGCAAACTCGATGAAAACTTGAGCGTCCTCCAACTGCCCCGTCGAAAGCTCACGTGATTGTGGCTTAGTTTCTCAACGCAAGAACTTGGGCAGTACGCTGGCGCCCGACCTGGTCGCTATTGCGGGCTGGCCAAACAGGAGCATGTGTCACTGGATGACATGATATAGCGCCTGTACAATCGACGTGCGGTAGGACCCTCGTTCACGATTTATCTCTGCGTCCACACTGAGCGGTGATTCTCGCTGTCCGTTGTTGCTGATTATTAGTACATAATAGCACTGCTGCTCAGCACTACTCGAAATTAGAATCCACACCGAGGTATTCGAAGACAATCGGATTCCGATCTATCTCGGTGTGAGGTGTGCCTCCAACATGATAACGAGGTGATGCCGATTTGCAGAGTGCTACCTATCAGGATCTGAAGAATCGGATCAGTCGCTGAAAACCACGGTTGCTACCCGGGTCTCGTGTGATAGATCGCTGTGAATGTCTCTCGGGACGGCTAAAAAGCGAATACGGCTCCTACGACCCATTGCACGGGTGACACTCATCAGATGTGCCCCCGTTTGTCATGGGCTAACAGAGACTGGAGCCTGGCGCAGACGGCCCTCGTTGGACTCGACTGCCGTTGGTAACTCGTCGGACCCACGATACGCACAAATAATTTATCGTCGTGGAAGCAACGAAATCGTTCATGGGTTCTCTTCGAACTCTCGCCCCTAGTACGACTCTAGTTATCGTCCACGGATTATGGTTTAATTATGTGCTCACAGACATAGCTCTCGACGAAACGGCATCAGATCGTCACTGTAGAACCGTGGGCGCCGCCAAATCGGACGCGAGGTGGTAGGTTGAGAAGATCGGTTCTGCACAGACGAGGACACGCTTAGCCACATACAGATTTGCATCTATAAGAACCACGGAAGTGGCTGTCTGACCATGAGTGTCACTACCTATCGTTTGGGCTGCCTGTGAACAAGATGGAAAGCTATTGTGAGGGACGTGTGTAGCATGACGAGTGCCACCGAGAGCATCGACCACCTGAGGAATACTTCCCCGTGGAGTGGAGCCTACAACGTCAGCAACGAAAGTAGAGACAAATGAAATTACTTAAGCACGAGGATTTTGCGCGCCTCGTCTAGCCCACGTCGTTTGCTCCTGATAGCTCAGAACTCGGAACTCATCGCTGCCTGCGTGATCATGACAGCCAGGAGGCGGGGCAAGCGCTCAGGCTGGTGATCGTGATGGGTAACGTGATCGTGAGCTCCGTTACATGTATGACACGTGCACTCCAGGCAGTGAGTGGATGGCCATGTACCCTTCTCTCCACTGATCTGATACCTAGAGGCCTAAAGGATCATGCTTGCTAACTTGCAATCATGGATTGGTGAGTCCATGAGACTGTACGAGGGGCAGCACTAACGAGAAGGCAAGACTCGATTTGGAGGGGAAGTCAACCTTCGCCAAGTAGTAACCATGAACAACAGAAGGCGAAACCGATTGAAATCAATAGTCGAGCACAAGTATTCTGTGTGGCGTTCTTCCCTGATGGGGACCGCATCGTCAGCGGCGATAATGGAGGGAACATACAATATTGGGGAGTGCAAGACGGGTATGCGCTGGGAGCGACAATAGATGCGGGGAGTGGTGTCTACGGCATTGCTGTCTCAGCCGATGGAAAGTGGATCGTCAGCGGGACGGGGGACGGCCAAGTGGTTGTGTGGGACACCGAGACCCAAGAAAAAGTGCGCGAGTTCAGAGGGCACGCCAATGCGGTGTGCACGATAGACTTGTCACCGGACGGGACGAGAATCGCAACAGGATCGTGGGACAACTCTCTCTGCGTCTGGTCGCGCTCGACTGGAGAGCGACTGCTCGGTCCTTTCAATCACGACAATTTCGTAGCCGCCGTCAAGTTCTCGCCCGACGGACGCCTCATCGTCGCCACTACATGGAATCGGGATTCTGTTCGGATATATGACAGTCAGGACGGCCATCTTCGCGTCGACTTTCCGATTCGAGTCAGCGCGTCTGGGTCACTCGCCTGGATGAGTGACAGCAGGCATCTCTTCGCGTTATCTCGACACGGCAACGTTCACTGTCTCGACGCCGACACTTGTACCACGCTCTCCAAGTGGTCCCCCGTGGACAGCAATCGTGGCCTTGGATGCATTACCCTGGCGAGTAACGGCAGATTCATCGTAGCTTCTGCCGGCTCGTCGGTATCGTTCTGGGACGTTAGGACACACAAGAAAATTGGCGCCATAATCCGCCATCCACATGACATCTGGTCAATGGCCGTGTCGGAAAAGTACAACCTTGTCATTGGTGGAGGAGCAAAAATCACCTTGTGGAATCTCGTCGACGTTCTTCCCTCCTCCTGCTTTGAGCCTGTGAGCTCCGCCACTGCGTGAGTACAGCAAAAGCAGAGTCTCTCAGTATCAACCTGTCAACAACGCTGAACGCACCTTGCTACTCCACAACGGTTGTGGCAACCTTCATGTCATCACTTATAGCCCTCACGGTCTCCAGAAGCAACTCAAGTATCGATAGTGTAACTATCTGTATACCGTATCTTGAATTGTGATTTTTTGACCAATGAGTGCATGCACGGTATAGGAGATTTGGATTGAGGACATCGATTGGGTACACGCCAGGATTGACGGGTCTGCTGGAGACATGTGTTCCGCGGCTGGAGGACTTGCCAATCCTGATATTGTTTGGATGGACGTGCAATACCTAGTCCTAAGTTAGCTTAAGATGCAACAAGGGAAGACGGGACCGTTCCTGCGTTGGTGGAGACTGACCCGGACTATGAAACGAAGGAGTACTGAGTTCCCACGACTAGTCGGCACATCCTCGTCGCGTACTGAGGTCTTCGGTCGGAGTCTTCTTGGACCGACTACGACACGGGTGGCCTCGCGGCCCTCTTCGTGCCCCATGACTGGCACCCCATCCGACACTGAGCCCCGATGCACATACGACCGGAGTCATCCATTGAGAGCCACTAGGCGTTCGGCCTGCGCCCGAACATTTTTTCTTCCCAGTGCAAATGTGACTCTATTGATTTCCAGTTGGTATCATTTTCGTCCCCCTGTCTGATTATGCGCCCACAGGTCGCGATCGTTGTGGTACACTCTCTTTGGAGAGTCATCATGACCATGGGTGTTGGTGAGTTGCCTACTTAGGAGACGAGCAGTAATTCGATCTAGTGTAGGCAAAAATGCGTGACCATGCGTCAAGTCAAACGGTACGTGCAAACCGGCGTCGCAAAGGATGTGGATGGGGACGGTGTGCGTCGTTTTCTATTTACTGCCTCGTTGTTTACGCGTACGACCAAGAAGGAAGATTCATCGCAAGGAATGTGTAGAGTGGGACCTAGGTGCCATTGAGAACGTCGATCACTCTGTACTCTGTTCTACATGGCAAAAAATTATCTGATTGAACCTACAGCGTCGCATATTTCACAAGAGTCAGATAATGCTGATGCTTGGATTCTTCGCCGCATGATTAGGTTCATCTAGAAGTCAAGATGCTCTGCTCGAAACTTGTTCGCTGTTCCACGTTCCGATGTAAAGGAGCCCATAGTATCCATACCACATTTCCAGCTTGACGGGGAGATACAGCGGCCTCATGAATAGGTGCGGATTACCCAACTCACGATGGATAGAGCGAAAGGCTGAGACACTGGACGACCTACTAGTGTGCCGCCATGACCTCGAGGAACGGTGACTGCAACATCTCTTTGTACTTGGAGCTCCACATCCCCATCTCAGCGTAATTTGCGTCAAGGTCGAATGTACGTACGTTTTCGCGATCTCGTTTCCTAGCGTCTCCACAAACCTAGGCGAGGCTCTAACCCGTGACCTTATTCTCTCGGAACATGTGTTCAAATAGAACTTTCCAAGCGCAGGCCTGTTATCACTGCACCAGAGTTTGATAATTGGAACAGAGCTTCAAAAGCAAATAACCCTCAGATGCCCCTGCAATGTCCGTGGCGCATTGGAATGTCTGGGGTGTTTCCTCGGAGGTCTATGAGAGGCGAGGTCGGTAGTCTAGTGAAACTGCTTTTATTCAAAGGCAAGGTGAGTTGCCCCACTGAGGGCACGCCAGTTCAGTCGGAGTATGGAAATCCCCCAACCGACTTGTTGCCACGATTGAAGCAAGGGTTGTCTCCATCACTCCGCGTCTGTATGCACATGAATTTTGCATTCATCTTCGATGGTGACTTGTAGTGTCTTCTCCCCCAGCTTTGCGAACACGCATTTCGTGCACCAGGGCACATGATACTGCTATCGCTCTGTTGGAGTCTGTCCCCTCTGCGCGTACGTCCTACATCGGGAACAAAGATTGCAAGGGTCATCCAAGACGAATTGCGGCACAGAATGAGAGAAAGATTGATCTTACAGTGCCTTGATCATACAGATACCATGGGTCGCGTCGGCCAACACTACGTATTCCCGAACCCAAGCGATAGTAAAGCCGTCTGACGCGATCCGCCTGCATCCCATCCGTGATTCCCACTTGAACAAGAAAGCCTCAAAGGGCTGCCTCAGTTGGGCCACCATCCTGCGTGCGCGTTCTGTCTGGTCTATTCGCGCAAAAACTCCTGGTCAAGCAGCGAACAGCAAATATCGTTAACCACGTATACCTCAGTCGTTCTGACCCAACGACTGAGGTAGTGGCCTCGTACTCTCTCGTTACATTCACACTTACATGCTCTCTCTAGTTCATTCCTTCACCAACGTCATCGGGGTTCATCATCACAAATGGTCTCCTTCTGCCTTCTGCGCCGAGCCAAGTCGCCTCCGGGATCGAGAGGACACCAGTCCGGGAACATTCAACTCATTATTTTTGTGCGGATCTTTTTTCACTGAAAACATCGCAAGTTTATGAAGTAGAATAGGCTAGGTAACCGAGTGTGGGGCCACGAGACTTTCCATCTCACTCGTTGTCCACCTTCGGGACCTTCTGGTCGGCTGAGCCTAACTTTCGATATCCACGAGGGCCGTAGACTACCGACGTTGAGAATTGTTTCGCGCGCGCAACACTGCCGTGAATCGTATGGGCTAGAGTTAGATCCGCATCTACTCTTCGAAGTGTGCATTGCTGCGCCGGATTTATTGAACCCGCTGAGCCTATCAGAGTTCACTCGACTTGGAAATAGCAGACCGCTCCACTGTTCATTCGCAGCGTCGTCGCCATGAGTGGGGTGTATGGAGTCCATGGAATCCCGGACAAGAGTACTTTCACACGCTGCGCTTCCCAACGCGTCTATCATCATCCACCCGACATGCTCAACAGACGCCCGACCACCGGCAGCACCATGGAGAGATGGAAGATAGATCGAACTGCAAGGAAAAGTGCAAGCAGGCACACCCGGTGTGTAATGGATACACCGATGACGGGCGATTCACGATTCACGACTAGGCTTGGGCGTAACGACGAACACATCGAGCACTAACTGAACATTGAGCAAAGCCCAAGTTCCTCCCCTGCTCGGTCCCGTCGACCTTCTTTTGCCCTAGATTCCATCCTTTGTAGCCATTCATGGCTAGCTAGAGCAGATGACGGTCGACCACGAGCAGGTCGCGGACTGGCTTAGCGGCGGATTCACTGGGCGAGGTAGCTTCGAACTGCGCCTCGTCCCCATCGTAACTCACATGCATGTTTTCGGGTACCTCCGTGATCGTGTACGAGCGATATTTCCACAGGTGACGCTCATCCTGTGCTGAGCGTGGGATGTCAACAGACATGTCCACATCGTGGGCCGGCGACCTGTTATCCTCGTATTTTCTTCTCATTTGATTTTGCGCATTCCTTTTTTGAGAGGAACGAGAGCTGACTTGTTGGACGTATCGAACGATGACCCACCGAGTCGTTTGGACTTTTTCGACAGGGACCAATAGCCTTACGGCAGCCGCACCAGTCGTGGTGGTCGCGCAGCAGGAAAAAATGACAGTTGAGCATGAGGTGATGGGCTAGCTACGATTCATCATGAAGCTGTGCAGTCAAACGTGCCGTCCCACCACCGCCTCGTTTCCTCCATGAGGTGCACTTCAAAGCGCTACAAGTACACTCCTTGCTATATACTGTGACATCTCACTTTCCATATGATGGGCTGCTGTTTAAGTACCGGAAATCAAGGCACTCGACCTGACTCGAGTACGTCAGGTTCCCTGACCGTGAGCCCCAATATATTAATTCTAGTGTACCGACTTGAACTAATACTTGCACGCATGGTACAGCAGCACACAGTCCCCGCCCACAACCACGAATGTGTACAAGTGCATACAAACGAAGAACGTCCGAGGCCTGAGAGCTCACAGGAGGATGGAGTTGCTTCCCTAGGCATTGCAGCGAGCGTAGTCAAGAATGAGGAAACACTGGTTATTACAAGTACCTGAATCGATTTTCTACATACTCCTACAAAGGTTGCTGATAACAAGGTAGGTATCCGGGCAACAGATCTCGCCCTCGGCCTTAGACGACTTCCTGTCGGCTTTTACGCTTCGGTGCACCACAGTGGCCTTGAATGGAGGACCATCAACATGCCTGTCTCAGTGAATAGTGACACCATTGAATGGAGCGGACCCATTCCGATGTGAGAATTTCCATTTCCCGTTGGTGCTGCGCTGACGGGGTTGGCAGACCGTCTGATTTGTCTGCTAGTGTTGGTTTGGCAGTCCAGGCATCGTTTGAATTCCAGCCGACGTTAGGTGATGGAGAGCAACTGCGGAAGTTGACGATCACGGTGGATCAACTGTTGGATCGTAGTGCAAGACAACTTTGTGAGTACGATATGGTTTGTATGTGGGCTGGGTACTGAAACTATGATAGCGTTCGCATTCCATCCAGAGGAGGGCGACGTTATATCGCCTTGTTCATCCTTGTTGGTGACCGTCGGAAAGCGGAATCATGAGAGGGGAAATTTGACACACCTTAAGCCTCATCGCGTAAGCATTGATTTATTTAGAGGTTCCTTGATCAACAAACATATTCCCGCAGTCGGTCATGGAGTCTCAAGACCATCTGGTAAGCATGACGAATAGTGGTCATGCTGCATTATCACGTCACCGCAAGCATGGAGAAAAACGGGATATCGAGGATGCTATCAAGGAGTTCGAGCATGCGCTGAACATTTGTCCTGTGAACCACCCTTGTCATGCGGCTGCCCTATCAAACATGGCAATGGCAAAATTCATCCACTATCGTGCTTATAATACCAATGCATCCCTTGATGAACCACTGATGATGTATCGCAATGCACTCGCTGCTCGTCCTGTTGGTCACCCGGACCGACCTGCGACGCTAATCCAGTTGGCCATTGTGCATCTGGCACAATTCGAAAAGGAGCAGGAGGGGCGGGATGCAGTGCATGCCAAGAGATATCTGGACGAGGTGATGAGCCTTGACTCTGAAGGAAATCATGAACGCCGCGCAGCAACTCTGATATTACAGCTGCACAAAGGACATACGCCCAGTGCAGTCGTCGCAGATGGTCGATCATCCACAAGACACGGATCTGGTTTGGATGCGGCAGACGTCGATCTGAGGAATCTAAGTCGTCAGCGATTGCGCTCGTATGAACAGCATGGTGATTTAGGGGACCTCCAAGAAGCGATCTCATGCTTGGAGATGTGTATCAAGTCTACTTCAGTGGGGGACCCGTGGTACCCGATCGGAATGCAGAATCTTGGTGTCGCACTATCGTTCCGGTTTGATTGCCTTGGGGAATTGAATGATCTGGAGAAAGCAATTTCTCGGACACAGGATGCCGTCAGGCTCACACCTGACGATCACCCTCACAAGCCCAGCTGTCTGAACAATCTCGGTGACTCCTTCCTCACTCGTTTCAAGCACCTTGGACAGCAAGATGACCTACAGGAAGCGATTTCTCGGTGCCAGGATGCTGTCAGGCTTGTCCCTGATAATCACCCTGACAGGCCCGGCTATCTGAGCAATCTCGGCAACTCATTCCTCACTCGTTTCGAGCACCTTGGACAGCAAGATGACCTGGAGGATGCAATTTCTCGGCATCGGGATGCTGTCAGGCTTATCCCTGACAATCACCCTCACAAACCCAGCGTATTAAATTATCTCGGAAACTCCTTACTCGCTCGTTTCAAGTACCTCGGACAGCAAGATGATCTAGAGGAAGCAATTTCTCAGCAACAAAATGCTGTCAGGCTCACCCCTGACAATCACCCTCACAAGCCTGGCCATCTGAATAATCTTGGCACCTCCTTTCTCGCTCGTTTTGAGCACCTTGGACAGCAACATGACCTGGAGGAAGCAATGTCTTGGCAACAGGATGCTATCAGGCTTATCCCTGATAATCACCCTGATAAGCCTACTAGTCTGAGCAATCTTGGCAACTCCTTCCTCAGTCGTTTCGAGCACTTTGGACAGCAAGGTGACCTGGAGGATGCAATTTCTTGGCAAGGAGATGCTATCAGGCTTATCCCTGACAATCACCCCCACAAGCCCAACTTTTTAAGCAATCTTGGCAACTCTTTCCTCACTCGCTTCAAGCACCTTGGACAGCAACATGACCTGGAGGAAGCAATCTCTCGGCATCGGGATGCTGTCAGGCTCACCCCCGAAAATTACCCTCACAAGCCCAGCCATCTGACCAACCTCGGTAACTCCTTCCTCACTCGTTTCAAGCACCTCGGAAAGCAAGATGACCTACAGGAAGCAATCTCTCAGCAACGTGATGCTGTCATGCTTACCCCTGACGGTCACCCTCACAAGCCTATCTGTCTGAGCAATCTTGGCGCCTCCTTGCACACTCGTTTCGAGCACCTCGGACAACAATACGACCTGGAGAATGCAATTTCCCATCAACGGGATGCTGTGAGGCTTACCCCTGATGATCACCCTGACAAGCCCGGCTATCTGAGTAGTCTTGGCAACTCATTCCTCACTCGCTTCGAGCACCTCGGACAGCTACATGACCTGGAGGATGCGATTTCTCAGCTAAGGGACGCTGTCGGGCTTACCCCTGACAGTCACCCTTACAAGCCCACCTTTCTGAGCAATCTCGGCAACTCATTCACCACTCGTTTCGAGCACCTTGGACAGCAAGATGACCTGGAGGATGCAATTTCTTGGCAGCGTGATGCTGTCATGCTTACCCCTGACAGTCACTCTGGCAGGCCCAGCTATCTGAGCAATCTCGGCAGCTCCTTCCTCGCTCGTTTCAAGCACCTCGGACAGCAGAATGACCTAGAGAACGCAATTTCTCAGCAACGGGATGCTGTCAGGCTTACCCCTGATGGTCACCCTGACAAGCCCAGTTATCTATGTAGTCTCGGCAACAGCTTCGTCATTCGTTTCGAGCATCTTAGAGAGCTAAACGACATCGAGCAGGCAATTGTACTTTACTCGAATGCCGCCTGTGCCCCTGCAGGTCCAATTACCGCTCGATTTCGTGCGTCACGTCAATGGATCGACTTTGCCCATCTACTGCGCCACTCTTCTCTACTCTCAGCATATTCTGTTGCCATTGATCTGCTTCCTCAACTGGCTTGGATCGGTCTCTCGCTTGCAGATCGTTATCGTGCACTTGCTCAAGGTTCTGATGTGGTGCGCGAGGCGGCAGCAGTGGCCTTGGCCTCGGGGTGCTCAGAAACTGCTGTCGAGTGGCTCGAACAAGGTCGTTCAATAGTCTGGGGGGATTTATTCCAGCTTCGCAGCTCGTATGACGAGTTGTCGTCTGCCCACCCTGATTGCGCTCGCAGACTTCGTGAACTGTCTACTGCTTTAGAGCAGGCAGGCACCATTCAAGAAAAGCCCTCTCAATACCATCGTACGACGGAGTCCCTCCAACAACAGGCCGACAAACACCGCATGCTTGCTATAGAGCGAGACAAACTACTACAAGAGATCCGAACATTGCCTGGATTCGAACGTTTTCTCCTACACAAGCAGTTTTCTCAGCTCCGTGCTTCAGCCCACTCTGGTCCGGTGGTTATTCTCAACGCTGTAGAAACTCGCTACGATGCACTGATTGTTCTCGCCGATGTTGATCATGTCATTCATGTTCCACTTCCCAACTTCAAGCCTGAGCAATCGAAACATTTTCAGACTGTCCTGAAAAATGGTGTTCGCCAGATTCGTGGTGTATCTCCCGATGACAGGTATGGACATGTTGCGGAACGAGAGGGTCACAGTATGTGGGAAGTCATCCTCGCACATCTGTGGAAATGTGTCGTCAAACCGGTCCTGGATGCCCTGGCGATCTCGGTATGTGATACCCTTGGTTCGCAATCCACTCGCTCATCCACGTGTCCGAGCAGACTCCTGGGGACCTATCACGGATTTTTTGGTGCCCAACTGGGCCAATGGCATTTCTTCCCATCCATGCAGCAGGCTTCTATGACCCTCGGTCTTCGGAGCCGGGGAACAAAGTATTCGATTTCGTCATCTCGTCATATGTCCCTACACTCAGCATCCTCACATCCTCACCCAAACCCGAATCTATATATCGCGACGGTTTCCGCCTCCTTGCCGTCCGTCAGCCACCTTCTGATGGCCAATTGAAGCTTGCGGGTGTGCATGTCGAGCTGGAACATATCAAGAAAGCCGTCGAAAATTCACCGTCGACTCAAGCCACCCTCATGGAACCTTCTGCAGGAACAGTCGAGAAGGTACTCGAGCTGATGAAAGAGACCGACTGGGTCCATTTTGCTTGCCATGGAGTGCAAGATAGCACCAATCCAACGAATAGCGGGCTTTGTCTTGCCGACGAACGCCGTCTGAGAATATCCGACATCATTGCGTTGTCACGCCCGCGTGGTGGGCTTGCATTCCTGTCTGCGTGCCAAACTGCGAAGGGGGATGAGGATCTGTCCGACGAAGCGATCCATATTGCGGCAGGGATGCTGTTTGCAGGGTACGGAGGAGTTATTGGTACGATGTGGTCGATCAGCGACAGCCTTGCACCCGGTGTTGCCAAGGACGTTTATGAGCAGCTGTTCCAGAACGGATCGACGCCCGATTATCGAGATGCTGCGCGAGCATTGCATTTCGCCGTTGGGCAGCTTCGCGAGCGCCAGCCAGTGGTGGCGTTTAGAGATTGGCTTCCCTTTATCCACATGGGTCTCTGAATTTTGGCTGTCGTTGTCTCACGTTATGTACTGGCTTTTCGTCCTCCCACTGAATGTAATTCGGCCAGCGTTTGATGGTTGGAAAAATACACACCCTGTAGTCACTCACCCGGGACACCTCAAAAGAATGGGTGACTGCTCGGACCGAAGATCGCAAAGATCTGCTAAGCAACTAGAGGCAAAGTCGATGCGTGAGAGCGGAGTGCAGATCGGCTCCTGTTTGCTCCGCTCGGTCTTTTGTGTAGAGTCTTTATCACTCTGCTCTGTCCGACGTAACCTGGCTCACATACGACCTGACACCAGACAACGGCGCCCACTTCAACGAGGTGCGCCTTTGTGGTCGTTCTACGTGACAGTAGGCATGTTGATTTACCATCCGCCCGGTTTGACAGGCGTCATTGTTCGAGATCGATTGCCAAAACACCCTTTTCAGTGTACACTATTCGAAGCTCAAGGCGATCAAGGATAGATGCAACTCGCGCAGGCTGTTCGTCGTCTCGGAGGGCGGAGGGTCTGGCGATTGGAACGAGAACCTGACGCGCCGGTATTGATGCATGGTTCATGTGGTGTTGCTCCTTGTTCGTGACGGTCCCTCCGTGACGGATCGATGGCATTGGATGTGCGCGTCATTGCCGCAAACAATTTCGCTCTGCTTTCTGTACTGATCCCGAGCGACTCTAGAATCGGGAAGACACAGGACTCAGCATTCAACATCCATGTGTATCCTTTTTCATTGCAAGCATTGCGAGTCCATGAGGCAGAATGGGCAGCCAAGTGTGGGCCGCGGAACTAACTTTCCATCTCTGCTGTTATGTATCGCAGTCGTGTGGGTGACATGCCCTGACTTCAAATCTTCATTGTACCACGAACGACAAGTCCACGTCAGAAATGGAGGATGGAATGGACACTAGAAGGATGACGATGACATTGAAATATGACAATCAAGGAGCACTTGGTGGGCAAAGGGGCCGAGACGAATCATGGCAAATTCCGATCGCCGACAGGTGCTGAGCCGAAGAGCGACTCCAACTACGTTCAAAACCAAGTGCAAATCGGATCCTACATCGGGTCCCCTACCGGCGGCCACTCTTAACTCTGTTGATCGTGATCTACCGAACAAGCGCAGACTGTTTGTCTCAGTGCTGAATTGCACTCCGTACTAACCATTCCTCATGCTCTCCTTGTTATCTTTTCTTCTTTTCCTGCCACAACCTCTCGTGCAGGCGGGAATCAAGCTGCTCTCTGCGCTCTCGTTCCTGGGGTTCATACGAGCACCCACGTCTATCTTGGCGGGTAGCTCGGGTTGTCTCTGCACCTACCGTCAATCTTGTTGGCCTTCTGCCCACGCGTTCGCGCAACTCCAGTCCCAGGTATCCCAGCCACTCGTCTACCCTCTTCCCACTGCGTCGCCGTGCTACCCGCCTTCGGACCCGTCGGGGAACTGCACTGCTGTCCTCGCGAACTGGTATGATGGCAACTGGCGTGCATCCATTCCTGGATCGATGGAAACACCGAACTGGGAGACGTTCGTGTTCCCGAATGGCACCATCGAGGCATGCTATCCCAATACGACTATCACTGGCTCGTGCGGACAGGGGAGCGTACCGGTCATCGGCGTGGACGCGCGTACCGTAGAAGACGTTCAGACTGCAGTCGCTTTTGCTGTGCAGCACAACTTGAAGCTGGTCGTCAAAAACACCGGGTACGTCGTGGATGTGACCTGTGTGTCATGTCAGTGCTGATGGACAGTGGGCGGGCAGCCACGACTTTCTCGGGCGCAGCGCGGCACGGGGTTCGTTTGTAGTGTGGACGCACAACATGAAGAGTATTTCGTACGATTCCGTGTTTACGCCTCAAGGATCCCCTGCAGGCGAGATACACCAGGGTATGGTGGTTCGACGCTTATGTTTGGCTTCACATGTTTGATGTTCCGTGTAGCTATCACTCTTGGCGCTGGAGTACAGTGGCACGAAGCGTATGACGCCGTCAACGTTCATGGTCGCTTGGTGGTTGGTGGCGTCTCTCCGGGCGGCTCCGTTGGTTCATCTGGTGGATGGTTAGCGGGCGGAGGTCATTCGCCATTGTCACCGAGCTACGGCCTTGGTAAGACTCTGGAAGTTTTCGATTATCGTCATCAAATTAACGTGGCTGCTTGAAGGTGTTGACAATGCCATAGAGATATCCGTCGTACTCTCCACGGGAAGGTTCTTGACCACAAACAAGTATCAGCACTCGCATCTCTTTTGGGCCCTGCGCGG
>JBBPLV010000367.1:0-21069 GCA_038089975.1 Boletellus ananiceps | reverse complement strand
AATGTAGTGATTTTTGACAGTTTAGACCACCACAAAGTACTTGCTGGAGCTGATCCCTCCACAGTGAATGTAGTGAAAATACAAATATATTCCTATCTATATAGAAATATAGAGCACATCATACTAAATAGCTAAACTATCTCAGGAGCTTTATTCCTCTTTTGGGATAGAAACCCTCTTGTTCTTTTATCTAGCTGATCTCTTCTCTTATCTCTGTCTATTTTTAGATACTCTTGTAGAAATACCTTGAGCTTCATCAAGGTGCATAATGACCTGATAAGAGGGTAAGTTAATGTGTATGACCTTCCATGCCATCTTCTTTGTACCACTTATTCCCTTCAGTCTATAGCATGTGGAATAGTGTACATTTCTATGGTTCTATGAGAACCTGACCAAATTCTTCCATGCTTTGAATCAGTGGGCTTTGTGCTACTTGGAAGACATTGGGCATGACCAAGCAATTCCCTAAGGTTTTATTTAATATTGAGAAACTGTTCTATAGAGAAAGTGGCCTGATGACCAGAGTACATATGGTGATAGGCATTTCTTTGGGAGAAACAGGTCCAAACTGCATTCAATGAAAGTGTGTGAATGCAAGGAAAGAAGACATCAAGCACATTGGCAAAGTCCCAGGATTGCTTCATTTTTATATATAAGCCATGGGAACTCTAGTTGGGCAAGGATCTGGCACTCAAGAGGATTTGAGTGATATGGGAAACAGACCATGATTCAATTGCTTTCAAGAGAGTGGTCATGACACAGAGATCATTCCAGAGTTGGAAAGGGTCCAGTACAAGCCACATGTCATTAGTGAATGCAACAAAGAGATCAGAAGCATACTCATTCCATGTTCTAAGACTAGTCCATGTGTATTGGATCTTTGTTGAGACAATGAGGAAGCTCATCCCAGGTGGGCAACTCACCAAGCAGGTATTCTAGAATGGCATTGATGTTCTGTTGTTCCAAAGATCTGATAGGATTCCTCAACTTGCTTGATTTTTTCATGCAGAACATCAATCTGCCTAGGCAATCACTAGAAACTCTCTGGTGATCAAATTCAAGTCATGTGAGAAAAACAATCCAAAGTGCTAATCACACCCTCATATGAAAGCTCTCTCATAGCCTCTATAAGGTGAGTGTGCTTGGCTGGAATGGCAAAGGACATGTTCCAGAGTAGATGGCTAATGATACTGGTCATGATTTTATGATTCAGTTGTGATTCCTTGAAGAAATAGACCTGAAGAAATTGAAGCTCTTCAAGTCTTCCTATCATGAAGCCACAGTAAATGTCAGATGTAATCCAGAGGATTGGGTCTGAGTATAGATATTCTGTAGTCTTGAGAGAAGAGCATCCAAGTCAGGACTTAGACACAAGTTTGGTAGAGAACATTGAAAGATGCATTTCTGACCTTGTTCTAAGTTGATTTTAAAGCTTTCATGATCAAAAAGCCACTGCCCCTAACCTCCTCTCTTACTCCAAAGCTTTTGGTCTTGGCTCCATATAGATAGTGATACATGACAGGTCTGCTGAAATACAGTAGTATTTGCACAAGCTTCTGCATCATACTGGAGAAGAGCAGGGAGCAAATGGATGCTCTGTTGGCTATCATCAACAATGATTCTAGGGACATGGCTGTGGTGATAAGGACAGGAGGGAGAAAAAGTCTTTTGTGGACTGTCCTGCCCCTGCTGAACATTGATGGGATATCAGTAGCGATCTGCTCATTCAAGATGTTGATAGAAGAGCAGTATGAACAGTGCATGAAAGCTAGCATTCACTGTCACAACTATTCCATCTCAAAGGAGGTATTTGAGGATATGCAAAACTTGTTCCTGCAGGTGGAGCATATGAGTATGAGCAATGAAATCAGGATATGCTGTCTATCATAGCAACCTATTCCTTTGGAGAAATACAAGGGAAGACAACCTGTGTTGGTGGGACTTGGGAGAGACAAAGATGATAGCCTGTATGACAGTATTCACTCAGGGTATGGACAGGCCACACACTAGGTTTGTTGTGATAAAGGATCCCAAGTATGAACTTCTCATCATCATGCAAATGATGGGCCACACTGGAAGAGAGGGTAGGAGTCATATGCTTTTGTTCTGGATACAGATTCAGGACAACACATTCAGAGTCATCTTACAGCTAGTAACTCTGTAAAGGGTGTGCTAGGTAAAGACAGCCACTGCAGGGTGTTCACTATAACACATGTCCTAGATGGGGTGGAGCACAAGTACCACTGCAAGCAATGTCCAGATCAAGTTGTGTGCGATGTATGCAATCTCATGCATGCCATTCATAGAGCTGTGGTCACTGCAAACAAGGACATAGGCAGGCTCATCAAGCTACTGCCAGGTTGAGATCATAGAGTGGAGGCTGCTCTTCCTGTGCAAATGGAGAGGTCTAGTCACAGTAGTGGCAGGATGGAAGCAAAGGTGACCTTTCACCTCACTCACTTCCAGAGGGACTAACATTCACACCTCTCCAGCATCAGTGGACAAAGACCTACACTGAACTTGAGCTTGAAGCCATGTTATCAGAGGGCAGATGTAAGTTTAATACTGTACTTCTTTGTCCATGTTCTCAGAAACCTGACTGCTATTGCCTATATAGTAGAAGCAGGAAGTACAAGTCCTCTCATAGAACAATGATGACATGTATGGCCCTACTATGCTTGACATGGTGATGGCCTGGGAGTTGGTGAGAATCAAAAGCCTGCATGGTCCTCCTATTGAACAGGCTAGCCTGTTCCACAAGGGACTGGCCTGGAGCATGATGCTGGCTGACCTTCCACAGACTTCAAACTAGGTGTGGGAGGATTCAAAGTCATCTGAATTTCAATGAAGTGCCTCACAGCCAGAAGGAGGTTCCACAGAGAGGGCTGCACTTGCCTTGCACATATGGAGGCAGAGACCAGAAAAGACTACAAAGTTGAACAGGTATGCCCTGGTAGTAAAGGGAAAATGCATCACATATTTGCTAGAGAAGGAAGAGCTCACTCTAGAGTATTTTCTGGCCCCTTGTACAGACCTAGACATGTCTGGAGAGCAGTACTCTATTTTCAGGAGGCAGTTCAAGTTCAAACTCTTTACCTACTACTATAGCTGTGGGCTTCCACAAGACTGGAGCTGAAATGGAGAGAGTCCAGAATGTTACAAAGAATACATTCTAAAGAGTCATAATAAGTGTCCTTTCCAGTACATGGTATTCAAGACAGCCTATCTTGCTGGACAGGTGGAGGAGCTGCTGGCAGGACTGGAGCACAGCTTCAAAATACCAAGGATTTCATTCAAGGACTACATAGATCTGGTGATGTCAGACATAGAGGTAGAGAGGCAGTATTATAATGCCATAGAGATATTTTTGTGGTGCTGTGAAAAGCTGGAGCAAGAAAACCAGGAGCTATTCTCATGAGTGGCCAGAAAGGTCAATTCATAGCAGAAGTATCACCATGTATGCTTGTCATGGTTGCTATTCTGCCATCCTTTATTACATCAGTAGCATGCTCTCTCATGACTGCAATACTCTTTAACAGTTGATGACCCCAGTGGCCATGGGGCTGTCATGAAAGGCTGCACTTGATCATGCAGGCATGGTTAGGTTATGATTGGAGTTCTCAAGGACTTCTTTCCTGGATACTAATTGTTGTCAACAATCAGGCTACCATTCAATCCTGCACATGCCCTACCCAAAAATCTGGCCACTATATATTAAAACAACAATGAAAACTCTCTAGGGAAATACTGCAGAAGCACAACTTCATGATCCAGGGCATCAATATCTACTGAGTATCAGGTCACATGAATACCCCTAAAAGCAATAAAGTAGACTAGGAAGCCAGATGAGCAGCAATCTCTGTTAATAATAGTATGCACACTTACTCTCCAGATATATTTAATGTAAATTACCACCCAAAAGCACTTCAGCCTTGAAGCAACAGCAAAGAGAACACTTGAAACTATGATGGATGAAAACATAGAAAGTATGATCAAGACATAAGGTTGCTAAACAATATAGCATGGACTCACCCTCTAATTCATTTATCACACCCACATCACCATATACTAAGCATCATTGTTGGGTCTCAGTCATCCAACATCTGTAATTGCATGCAAACTGCACATGTCCTTACTAAGCCTCACTAAATCATAGCTGCAATCAATCAAACTCCTAAGAGGCTGCTCCTCTTGTTCTAAAGGAAGGTATATGACAAGATGTATATAGGGAATAGATAGGAATTATATGATTCTTGCCCTCATTATCTTGTCTCAGTCTGTGCTCTCATTTCTCCTGTGCTCTTTGCTTCACCACAGCAATATCTCCCTTTTAGTCTAGCTATGAACCAGCTGCATTTCTCTCAACCAGCACCTCCACTGCTTGCATGAAGTTGCATCACCCTTCTGTTCATGCTGTAAAGAAGACAGCATAGTAGAGATCACCACTTTTTATTTGAATGCCTTCAATACACCTGACAATTCCAGATCCTACACAAACAAGCTCAGCTGCAAAGCTGAAGACCAAGTCTATCTACTGGCAAACAAGAAAATCTATGACATGGTAGTTCAATATATCAACTTAATCACAAGGCTGAAAACAGTCTTTGGTAATGTACCTATTCAGTCATGCCAATAAAGTTGAAGCACTCATCCTTAGTTATGAAAACATGAAAAGCACTCTAACTACCTTATTTGTGACCTACAGGGGAACAACAAAGTCAAATGAGGACTAGATAAATGTCAGAATGTGCAGAATGTAGAAGAGCTAGGGGTTCATGACCAACTTAGACTGGTGACAAAGACAACAAGGCCTTAACCCACATCCTCAAACCCACACATACTCAACAGAGGCATATCCTCATTTTTTTCATCTGACACATATGCTCATCTATGCTCCATCATTCCACATATACAACTGACTCCCTGCCACAGGGGTCCTAGTACTTGTTCTACTACATACATTGTGATAGCACCATTTAATCTCAACCAGTCACTATACAAACTATCATGACTTGGGAGATCAGCACATTTAAAGCAGCTAGAGGAAACAGCAGACTGTTGGAGACAATCTCAACAGGGCATTTCTGCAGTCAGAGGAACAGGGGCATTGAGGGCTATAGGCAGCTTGATTGTCCTGTATAGGGTCTTGCACTCCAACATGAGGTAAAAATGAGTTTTATATATGACTTCTCTTTCAAATACAACAGTAGACTAAACACTGCTATCCATTCTCTTTATTACTCTATACAATAGTGCTGTTGTGGTCTTTTCAAGGACTTGCAGGTGGTGTGTTCATATTGTTGATCTTGGTATTGCCACATTCATCTTGGCTGTCCTTTGTGATAGGACCCAGGCACTGTGTACCACATTGTATGTGTAGAACAGGTGGCCACAAGTGTGTTGTGTGTGCAGTAGGTGGCTGCAAGCATATTGGGCATGCAAGAGGTGGCTGTAAGTGTATTGGGTATGAGAGGTGGCTATGAGCACCTTAGACAGCACTTCTCAGGACTAATAGAAGTCTAAGAGACTAATTTGTTGCAGAAAGCAACCTGTCTGAAAGATCCAGCCTCTTGAGATGCCCAAAAATGAATTTTGTATGTGCCTGGCTGCAAATTATTTCAAAAAGCCCAAGAGCCTCTCTCAAGCATTATCTCACATCTGTATGGACCTCCAACAAGCCTCTCATGAGACACCAATAGACACTAGAAGCCAAAATTGAAATATATATTATATCATGCTAATACAAAGTTATAAAGTATCATACAAAAATGTGTTCAGGTTCATGATGTCAATGGCTGCTTTGTTAGCCTGCTGACTCACCATTGTGGGCTCTTGGGGTAATTATTTCATAGCTGTATGAGCCTCCTCAGTATTGGCCTTCTCACCCCTCCAATCCTCTGACTTGACTCTCTTTGGCCTCCATTCTTGCTTGCAGGGACTCTGGCACATTTGTGTTGGACAATATGGGCAGTGCAATGAGTGGCACACACTGTGACTTGAAACAGAGATGCTAGCTAGAGGATAGATGAATCAACACTATCAGTACAAACACCAGATGGACAATATACTTGGGCCAAACTGTCCACCAAGCATCCCAGACAGCCTATTGAGATGACAAACCCACCAGTGGTAAGTATTTGATGATTCATGTCAATAGCATAGGCTCAAGAGTACATGAGATAGCAAGTGCATGAGATGGCAGGTGCACAGGACAGACACAGCTGGGCATGGAAGTAGTGAGCACATCAGGAGGTTCACCTGTTCAACAAAATGCCTGCTGTTACTGGGACATGGTGGTGACAGTCCAGGTACATTGCTTCAATCACCACAGATGCTGACCAGTTTCATCTCCAGCTAACAGTCTCGTTTTGACTTGCTCAGAGTTGTGACATGTGCTGCTCACTGCACTGTCTTTGCCTCACCATCTGCTATTTGTAAACACACCAGTGACCTCCATCAACCTTGTCACCTCTTGACCAGACTGGCTTGTCTCAACAGGATCTTCAGCCTCTGTCTTGACCTGGTATATTTGTTACACCACCACTGCTGTCACTGTCTATCTCAAGTAACCTCCCAAGTGTCTGATGCCTAAGCCTATGTCCTCTGGCCCAAGTCTATCACACTTAACACCTCACAGCTCAGCCTGCTCACCCAAATGGTCTTCTGATGTGCTACCTCAACTCCATGCATTCATTGCATCACTGCACTCATCTATGACACTGGTGGGGCATCTGTGGGAGTCACTAGGTGCAGCCATTTGGCTGCCCAGCTCATCTGGGACTTTCTGGGTGGAGGTGAGCTCTCCTCATCTCCCTGCTCTGACTGCTCCTGAGCCTTCTCCAATGTGTCCTGCAGCTTCTTCAGCACATTCCTGGAGTCCTTTCCATGCTAGCAAAGCTAGCAGGATACTCAGACAATATCTCAGAGAGACACAGAGGTGGTACAAACAGTATTCAGTGGGATTGTCTGAAATTGCCAGACTCCAGGGCTGGGTCTCTCAGACCTACAGTGAGCTCAAAAACTTTCAATGCTAACCCTAACAGCAGTGCATGAAGCACACTGCCCAAGACTGTGGGGATTTTGATTAGCTTTGGTGGGGTTATAAATAGTACTTACTCTTGGCTACAGAATCGCCCCCTAGGTCATGTTATTTGGTTCACATGCTGTTGAGATATCATTATTACAAGTCAGCAATGTCACTGAAAGGGTTTTTGAGCTTTTGAATTGATAGTTAGGATCTTGATGAAATCATGTGATAGTTGACATTGTTTGGTTGTACAAACAATGATATATGTAAACAGTATGTCTGAGTTTTAAAAAGTTCCCACACTTGTTGTTTTATACCCACCACCATGGTTAGATCCCTTTCTTTTACTCAACAAGCCAATATCCTTTCTCTACTTGATGCTGGCCATTCTGGTGAAGCCATTGCCAAGCAAACTGGTGTTAGCCCTTCTACCATATCCAGGCTTCATTCCAAGAAGTGTTCTACCCTTCCAAAAGCTGTTGGAGGTCATCCTTCTAAGCTTTCCTCTGTTAATATTCATCATGCCCAACATCTTATCACCTCTGGTAGAGCTGAAAATGCTGTCCAAGTGATCAAAACTCTCACCAACATCATTAACCAGCCTCTGTCTGCCAGTACAGTTCATCTTCACTTGAAGAAATCTGGTATAAAAGCTGTGGTCAAGTCCAAATGCCCTATTCTCTCTGCTAGGCATTGCAAGGCTCACTTGGATTTTGCAGTGGCTCGCAAAGATTGGACTATTAGGATGGATGGGGACCTCTACCTTCAAATTTTGAAGGATGAGCTACAACAAACCCTAGAGCATTATGAGCTCAATCCTCTTGACATCATCTTTCAGAAAGATAATGACCCCAAGTATATTTGTAGAAAGATGAAGGAGTGGCTAGAAGAGTAGGAGTTTCACACTATGGTTTGGCCTGCACAGTCTCCTGACCTCAATCCTATTGAGCATCTCTGGGAGTGGCTGAAGAAGAGGGTTGCAGAGCATGAACACCCTCCTAAGAGAATTTTGGAATTGTAGAACAGAGTTCAGGTGGAGTGGGAGAAGATACTAGTGGTGGAGTGCCAGAAACTAATTGAAAGCATGCCTAGAAGAGTTCAGGCAGTGCTTAAGGCAAATGGAGGCTCTACCAAGTACTAATATCCTATTCAATTCAAAAGCTCAAAAACCCTTTCAATGACATTACTAATTTGTAATAATGATATCTCAACAGCATATAAACCAAATCACATGACCTAGGGGGCAATTCTGTAGCTAAGAGTAAGTACTATTTATAACTCTACCAAAGCTAAGTGAGATTCCCACAGTGTTTGGTAGTGCACTTTGTGCACTGCCATTAGGGTTAGCATTGAAATGGTTTTTGAGCTTACTGTATTACTGATGCACAGCAAAATTGGTCTATCAGAGTGTGAGAGCTCTCAAAAAATGATGCTATGGGTGAGTGTTACATGTCTCTAAGAAAGGTATGGTTTATGAGAGAGTTGACTGTAGTGGGGTTAGTAAATGGGTGGAGTGCATGAAGGGGTAGACAAACAGGAGGAGAGCAATGTTGAGTGCATAGAACAGGTAGCTCATGAATAGAGTGAGTGAAATGCACAACAGGATTAGTGGGGTTAGTAAATGGATGGGGTGCATGAATGGGTAGATGAACAGAAGGTGAACAAGTGTGTTGAGTGTATGGGATGAGTGGCTACAAGTGTCTTGGAGTGGGCAGAGCAGACACAAATAGTGGCTATGAGCACACTGAGTGTACAGGATAGGTGTGTTGGATATGGAGGATGGGTGGCTATAAACATGTTGGATGCATGGGGTGACTGGCTTGCAAATGGAATGGGTAGGGTGTATGATGGAGATAGTAAAGCCAGTAAATCAATGGATTAGGTGTATGAGTTGGTGGACAAATGGGAGGTCACTGGAGTGAGTGAATTGAGTGCACAAGATGGGTGGTTGCAAGCATGTGGGGTGTTGAGATGTCTTGGAGGGGACAGAGGGGACAAGTAAGTGGGGACAGGGATATTAGAGGGGACAGAGAGGACAAGCAAGCAGGGATGGGTCTTCTTGGAGGGACAGAGAGGACAAGCAAGTGGGGACAGGTTGTCTTTTGGGGACAGAGGAGACAAGTGAGTGGGGATAGGGTTGTCATAGTGTTACATAAGTGCTTATATAATCAATGTAATTATATATATGTCTGAAACAGTTTCAATCATGTGAAACACATCTTAACCTCTAACCACTACCTTCCCTATTTGGATTTCAAACAAACATATACAAACAATGTCTAAATCTGTAGGAGTGTTCTGCATCAAGCAGTACAACTGTCTGAATGCTGACTCTACACTCCCAGACTGGAGAGAAACAAGTAAGTGTTATTGTTGAGCACAGTATACATTACATTGACACACTTATGCCACCACCACCACCACCCCTACACAAGCAGGCTATGAACAAAGTAAGTAGAGTCCAGATTGTGCACATCATATCAACATACTTAGCATGCTACCACCATGCCAGCAGGCTGCAAACCAGGTGAGCAGTAGCATGACAAGAGTGTACACATTGCATCAACATATTTATGCCATGGCATGCCAGACTGACCAAGTAAACGTGGCTGCTCAAGAATTGGTTGAGGCATTGAACATGAGTCAAGTTGCACTTCAGGCTTGAACATACTGTCTCACACTCCATCATGACCCACAGTAGAGTGTAGAGGTGGCAAACAGGCCAATAAGAAAGGTAGCAAAGAAATCAAAGGATATGGAGGTCATGGATGTGAGTAAGCAAATGAATTGGTATACTGATCAATCTATGTGACTGACTTCATGATGTGTATGACAGGTGGATGAGTCTGAGAAAGTGAGTGAGAAGGTGATTGTCTGTCAGGCAGCACAAGATGTCAATGACTTATGCATGATCCACTTTAGTAGGATCAGGGCAAGGAAAAGGATGAGATAGACATTGACAAAGAATTGGAGGTTGATGAGGACACCAACACAACTGTCATCAAGGTGACTCATATTATGACTCAGTGACACACACTTACCATATTTGGCAAACCAAGCCATAGTGAAAGAGATAAATGCAAAGAGAAAAGAGAAGGTGAAGCCAAAGGTGGTGGGAAATCCCAAAGTGTAGGTGAACATGATCAGATCAGCTCAAGCATATACAGACAGTTGAGGTTGATCACCACAGAAACCCACAGTAAAGCTCATGAAGAAGACAGACATACAGATCATGTTTGAAGACATCTACAACCAGATTGATGATGTAAGGCTATGCACTGCTCACCATTGCTGACAACAATGACCTGGAATGAGGACCTCAGATGGTAGCTCATGCCATCAACCTGAGGAAGATCAACCATTCATTCTTGAAGGGGGAGTTTTTCAAGAAGGTGACAGAGCAAGGATTATAGAACCGGATCTTGGAAAATGTAATCATTATTGGAGTGAAGAAAGACTGGCTAATAGATGACTCAATCAAACAAATGAAAGACAATGCTATAAGAACCATGTATAATGGATGACTCCCAGGTCTGGAGAGGGAGAATGTGAGATGATATTGTATAATGGAAATCACCAGCATGTCTACATGCAGGAATACTAGAAGAGAAAGGACAACTACTACCAGTTGATGAAAGCTCAAGAATAGCTTACGCTGGGACAGACAGACACAGTTTGACTTTCTACTACCAATGCAATCAAGACAGTGATGCAGACACTCAACAATGAATGTGTATGGTTGGCTGAGTTCATGGACTTGGGTGAGTCTGCACAATGACATTGATATAGTTGTGCATGCTGACACAATCTGGTCTGACCTATCAAAATCAGAGGCCATCTCAGGTTCTCCTGACAAGATCCTTATTTAGAGTCAACTGGCAGAGAACATTCAGCTTGCAAGCCATGATGACAGTGATGACAATCATCTGACACAA
Organism: Boletellus ananiceps; assembly: GCA_038089975.1. Taxonomy (NCBI): domain Eukaryota; kingdom Fungi; phylum Basidiomycota; class Agaricomycetes; order Boletales; family Boletaceae; genus Boletellus; species Boletellus ananiceps. Next base: position 10,107 of record JBBPLV010000367.1, on the reverse strand, counting down.
CTGTTGATGACTATGGGAGACCTGTTTGTGACAGTCCGTCAGAGTTGGATGAGTTCATCAAGGCAATACTAGTGTATCTCAGCACAACATGCAAGTCAGTGATGGTGGACATCTTGCATGATCTAGACATGTACAAGACAGCAACCTGTCTGTTCCAGTGGGACCACATAAGAGGGTCTAGAGAGACAGGGGGTCTAAGCATGAGGCACTTTGCCTCATAGAGTCCTGTCATGGGTGGAGTGAGTACAAACTCAACTCCTGCCAGTCTGGTCTATTGATCAACATTACATACATCATCTCCACTGTATAGCTCATGCACTACTTTGTAGGTACTATGGTCTTGATGTTGAACTTTCTCTCAATGCCCATTACAGTCCCTTCATTTGGGGAGATTGGTAGAGCATTGTGTGAACCAAAGAACATCACATCAGGACCATGTGACACAGCAAAGTTTATCAAAGGGTTGATCACCACAACCAAGTCAAACAGTGAAATATGAACATTCCTAAACAACAAGTATCTTGGAGCATGGGCAGCATTGTATGTCACTCATGTCTTTGAAATGATTGCTCTCAAGCTCTTTGGTATTTTCAATAAAAACAAGAACCTATGTCAGGAGCATGATGAATATCAAGAGAGGCTGTCCAAATATTGGACAAAGGCAGATCCACACTACAGTAAGGTAGAGGAATTGACAATGGCAGAGTCTGACAATGAGGTTGAATGCACACTAGCAAAAAACATGCAAAACAAGATCAAATGGATCAAGTCAGGCCTTGTGTTGAAAACTCCAATGATGGTCAGAGATCTACCACTATCAAACAAAGACTTGCTCCCCAGAATCTTGAAGCTCTACACAGAGGATGCAACAGACTTGGAACAGGTAATCAAGGAGGTGAGTATCAATTTAAACTTCAACTTCTTTTCCTCCATATGTTCAAAATTTATGAACAGATCACTCTATGGGTGGAACTGCTGGCTCAGTATGTGATTGGATAACAGAATACCAGAGATTCAAAGAGTGATTGAATGTAGAGCAACTGTATGACAGCCATGAGATATTATCTTGCATCCAAGGGCACAGATCAAAACAAGGTGAGTATATTGCATTGATGTATTATGCACAATCTAAAAACAAAAAAAAACTTTCTATCACAGCTGTGGACCTTGCTGGTGATCCATTGGCATGACCTGCTGATGGACATGAAGAACTGGATTACACAAGCAAACTTGAAGCTTGCACCAGCCAAGCCTGATCATGACCTGTTGAGCAAGGTGTTTGTAGACCATTGGACAAAGGAAATCAAAGTGTATGCTTGTCAGCTGGCCAACCACAGCCAACCATTGTCAATTCCCAGACCAGTGGTTGAGGAGGTTGATATACATGGTCTGAGTACAGAGGAAAGACAAGTCCTCCAGATGTCATTCTCTGTCCTTTGTCACACAGCCTATCCCTGAGAACAGAAAGGATACATCAAGAAGTATAAGACATTGTTTCCCAGTTTTCCATCCCTATGTCAAGGCCATCTAGATCACAAACAGTTGTTGACAACCTCACAAGCTTGGAACATGTGGATATTGCTAGGCCATATGCTCCAAAGTGGCATGTAACAACCAGAGGAACAGTGGAAATGGTGAGATAATATCAACACCTGGCCAGAGGCTCCTGTGGATAAGACAGGACATCTTGACTTTGTTCCACTTGCCAGACTGCCTAATGAAAGTATGGGAAATAGGATGGGTCACATCTCAATGATCAACAATATCCATGAAGAGAACATCACTGTGATGAGCAAGTTGGTGAAGAGCTTGTTTGTGCAATGACTGGACTATCTGGATTCCAAGACAGCCTCTTCCAAAGTTATGGAAGCCATAGAGAGACTGATAGAGGTGAGCAGACCAGAGGTGCAATGACATTGATGTACTTGTACTGATACTGACAACCATGCTCCAAACAGACATTGAAGGTGGAAACAGAGAAGCATGTTACTCAGATTGAAAATCCAGACAGTGATCTGAATGAATCTGACTTTGTCAAATTGGCCCACATGAAAGAACTAGAAGTGTACTATAAGTCAAAGGTGACCATTCCAAAGCTTGCAATAGACAGTGAGGTAGCAGCATTTTGGAGTCCATTGTCAGAGGGAGAGCAGAGAAAGGCAGTGACCATTATGAACATCACCAAACTGACAGACAAGAAGGAGTTGAACAAGGAACATGCAATAGAATCACAATAAGTGAGCTTGGCCTGAAAGTTAGAGCAAGACTGTAAGAACATGATGCTTTGGAGTGCAAAGGCATGGATGGAGCTCTTCAAGAAGGATGAGGAGGATGAGTTCCTAGATGTGGTATCCTTGAAGTCCAAGGTTTCAAGGAAGAAAAAGACAGGTGTGCAACTACATCAATGTCACCAAGTCAGGCTTTCATAACTGTTTTCTCAGCAGTTCCATCAAGAGATCAGATGGATGCAACCACCAAGTGTTCCCTTTCACTCTACACTGAAAGGTTGGCTACTCATATCTCTCACTCAGCTGAAGCAATTGAAAGTAGCTCAGAGGAGGACATTGACTTGAATCAGATCAACCTGTTATCTCAAAGAACACAGCACCTTGTAAGCAATGGTTATACTCCAATGACATGCATACTCTGACCCACCATGACATGTATACACACATATCATAGTGTTTGTACCTTCCAACAAGGACACATCTGGCAGTGGCAAGAGATTTAAATGGCCTGTGAGTGAGATTGAATGCACCTCTGAAGATGAGGACTACAGCAATGCCACACAAGCATGATGTGTACATCTGGAGGACAACAATAAGCTCATAAATGAGGAGGACACCAGTAAATTTGATTCAATGACACATTTCAACAAGATGCTGAGGGTACAAACAAGATGATGATACTCTCAGGTACTCTTGGAGTATGTTTCAGAGTGAGGTGGTCAACAACAATGACTTTGAGGTGCTTACGGAAGGCTTGCCAGTACTATTATGCATCCTTCAACACATCCTTGGACTGGCTCCTGCTGACTCTGACATGAAGGAATTCTCCTTCCAAGAGACTGTCAAGATCATACAAGGATGGTCCACAGAGCTGAGTGATCAGGATGTCACCAAGCTCATTGAGAAGTTTGTATCAGTAATCTAGGATGACAAGTATGTCATTGCTGTGAGAAGGTGGAGAGTGTCTGGATTTAGCATGAAACCAAGTTATACAGTAGACAATGTGTATAGAGAGATGTTCTTTGCCTTCATGGAGCACAAGCATGGTGCTTCAGGCAGCAGGGCTTGAATATGTTGAGTAGTCTTCATATTGTATCTTCGAAGTTGGTGGCAGGAAACAAAGTGTCTTCCTGGTTCATCAGAGATGAACAATCTATCTATGACTCCCATGATCAATGACCATCCCAACTCCTCCATCACTGGAGCAAGGCAAGCACAAGGACATCAATGTTGTTGCACATGCTATTCCAGAATATAGTGGCTCAAAAAGTGTCCTAATGTTGACCCATTTTGAAATGATTGGCTGATCACAGGGGAACAATAAAGAATCAAACAAACTGCTTGCAGGATAGATGACAGTAGTTGCTCTTGGCATTCTAAAACTGGTTTGGTTGTATGATTTGGTTGTCATGGAAGTGAGGTACAGGCATTTATGAACAACATGTCATTGAAATGCCTATTTAACTCTAGTTTTTTTACTTTATGGATATGAGTACTTTGTATGTTCTTTCTTTGCTCGTATCACTGCCTCAAGTCTTCTAGGCATATTCTCAATTAATTTCTGACACTCTTCAACCTCCATCTTCCCTCACTCTACCACAATCCTATGCAAAAGCTTCCAAACTCCTTTTGCTAGTCTTTTATAGCTATTGGACTTTTTTTTTGTGAGATGTTGTCAAAGGTGCTCAATAGGACTAAGGTCCTGGCTAGTCAAGGGCCCTAATCCCTTGGGATTTAAACCAGTTTGGAGCCTTTTTAGAGGAGTGTTTAGGATTGTTATCTTGTTGAAAGATAATGTTCTAAAAAATGCTAGAATTCTCCATGCTAGAAAGTAGATTGTTCTCTAGCATAGACACATACTGCTCAGCATTCATCTTTCCCTCTACCTCTGCAAGCATCTCTACTCTATTCCAGTCCATGCATCTCCAAACCTTCAATGAACTCCCTCCAAACTTCACTGTTCCTTGAATCTGCTCATCTTATAGAGATTCACCTCCCTTTTCCACACATACATTCTTCCATCTGATCCAATCCTGTCTATTTTGGTCTTGTCTGACCAAACAACTCTTGTCTGATCCTCCACAGTCCAGTCCTTGTGGTCTAATCTCCTCTTCCTATGCTTAATAGCAAAAGAGGTTTCTCTTCTTTACCACAGCCTTTAGAGATGCAGCCTTGGGAACATTACCAATAGTTTGAGGAGAGACAGAAGAGGAAAGGGCAGAGCTGATCAGATGGGTGGCTTGGATGGCAGTCTCAGCCTTCCTAGTGGTAGTCCTAGAGACAATCCTTCTCTCATCAACAGAAGAAAGCTTGGAAAGACATCCTAGCTTGATATTTTCCTATTCTGGAAGGATCTCCTCAATGACCCTAGCCACAATGGACTTTCCTAGACCAGTCTTGGATGCAATCTGACAAGCAGAGAGGCCAGATTCATAGAGAAGAAGGATATTAGCTCTAATAGAAGGAAAAAATAGCTTTCATAGTATGGTAAGGTCAATTGGAGTGAGACTTGAGGTATTTATATGCTTGGGGTCATGTCACTTATATAATTACATAACCTGGTAACATAGCAACCATAGACAGCTGTCAAATTCCTATACTATATATGAAATAATAAGTAACAAATACAGAGTCAAATAAGTGTCCTAATGACATGTTATTTAGAAATGCCTGTATCTTACTTCCATGGCAACCAAATCACATGACCAACAAGTTATAGAATGCCAAGAGCAACTACCTTCATCCATCCTGCAAGCAATTTGTCTAATTCTTTATTGTTCTCTTCTGATTAGCTAATCTCTTCAAAATGGCTTGATATTGGAACACTTTTTTGAGCCACTGTACATATGAGTATGACATCTCCAAGTCATACATGGACATGATGCTGACAAATGTGATTATATAATCAAGATGTAAAGTGGTATATATATGTCCACATTTGGACCAGTGATGGAATTTGTCTCGTGATCTTCAACTCTCACCTTCCTATTCCAGTGAAGAAACCAAACAAGCACAAACAAACAAAGACCTCAGAAAACAAGGCAAGTTGTGCTGTGTCTTCCTTCACATGCCCATAGTATTGTCATCTTATCTAATGCAAATGACCAAAGATCTTAAGCTGTCAATGACTTATGCTGGCTGCCATGACATTTTGTCTGGCCTAGAAAACACATGAAGACAGAGAATGTGGATGTGAAACTGGCAAGTTTTCTATTTTGTGGAGATGTCCATCAATGAGTCCATAACTAGAATAAGCACTGTCAGAAAGAAAGAAAGCAGGTGAGTTTTCATGTGCAAGTATAGAGGTCATTCACTAGTCATACAGGTCACATACAGAAAGCAAAGATGGTCATGATGCACAATAGTTACATCATGAGAGAAGTCATGGATGCAATTCTAGACAAAATCATGGTAGAGAATTTTGATCTGATTGACAATGAGGATGGAGAAAAGAGAACAACACCAGCAATGAAAGAAGCTCTGGTAGCTTTCTTAAAGGTACTACTCAGATCTTTCTGTCTGTTCTACAACATACTGACCATGCCTTTTCAAAGACAATGTGAGTCCAATCAGATCAACAAGAAATGTATGCTCTGAAAGAATATATCAATGGCAACTGCATTCCAGCCTGGATTGCTAGCAAACAACATCTCTATCCATCAATAGAATTACATTGTGTATGAGAGGCAAACAGTATGGTATGTACTATGTTTCATGGACATGTCTTCATAGACTTGGAGGAGGAGACTCTACAATGTTTGAGCTTGACAGGAGATCAGACTGTATGTAAGCCACAATGTTGACTCATGCTCCAACTCACTTTTGATACACCATGACAGAAACAGTGCTTGAAGAGGGAACAATGATCAAAGAAGAGGCCCAGGATGTCATGATGGCTGACATTGATATAAGGCTCAATTCAAACTCTATCCTAGTGGACATAAGCAATCAAAACCAAGAGTCTGTCATCATGTTGCCAGCACAAAGTCCTGTGACACTCTTTATAGATGACATGTCCAAGGACATTGTGACCAACCTTTCAAATACTGAGAATGAAGTGCTCCATGAGTCTTATTATACAATGTGTTGATGTCATTGTACACAACCTAGCCATCCAGTGTAGACTGACTATATGTGATGTTCCAGCCACACTGATGCCTACCACTGTCTCCAAAGACAAGATGAAAGACAATGACAAGCTGAAAGAATCACCCACCAATAAGTCCTTGACTACCCTTTCAAACAACATGTCTGATAATCTCTGACATTGATCATAATGCAAAATTCTTGTATCTGATTCAGACAATAATGAAGATGACAAGATATCTTACTAGTCCTCTCCACCAGACTATCATGAGGATGACACTGAGGACATGAAGCCCACCACTGCTGAGGCCACCAATGTGTCAACTTTTGCTGTTGGAAAACATCCCTTGGATGTAGCAGAACACAGTACTGATCTGACAGATGAAAGACCTCAACAACATGGGCAGTTTATAGAAAGCAAGGATAAGCAAGTGACATGTAAGCATGTCAGATGTGAACCTAATCATCCAAGGAGACTAAAGAAGACAAAACACACATACAGCACAGATAGAATTATACACATGATCCAAGTTGAAGTCTTACATGTGTAACCCACATGTTCAATGAGCACAACAGGAAAATATGCCAGCAATAATCTAGATCCTCTCAGATATCTTCTTTCATTACAAAGGTCTGACAGAAGATAGGATGGCACAGATGGCAGTACAGGATGTCAAGGATCATCCAGACATATTAAAAAGGCACCCACCTTGAAAGCTTTGATGGAGATGGTAGACTATTTTATGGACATGAAGGATGTGGATGTGGAAAAGGCACTATGGATTTGGATGTGATTATGAGAGCTAGCAGAAGATCCAGTATGAAATTGGTATGAAGAGAGTCAGTCTCTCCAGCAGGGAGATTCTACAATGGACATTTGCTCAAGCAGTGGGAAAGACAATGATTGTACAATGATGATGGCATCAAGTTTGAAATGATAGAGACAGTTGTCTTTTCCTTTATACAATCTATCATCTTTTGTTTTGTTTTTGTTAACAAAGCATGTTGGAGACGTGACAAATATACAAAAAAAAGAGAACAGAAAGAAAAAAAAGAAAAAGGCAAGTGTAACAATGTTGATGTAGTTATGGCACAATGCTTGACCATACTAAGAACAAGAAGAGCAAGATATCACACAGACATGAAATCTATATACATAGATCTAACTACAATGAACATTCAATCCCAATGCATTCAGACAACATGATCACATGCTATCACTAGATTATGTAATCATATATTGACACACATATATAAATACCAGAAATGTTTGATACTGTATTTTTTACAACTCATCCTCAAACTACTACCTTTCCATTTTGGAAAGACAACAATCAAGCACAAATAGAATAGATAATGATGGCCAATACTACTGTAAGCTGATCATCATACACACATGCCTCATCATTGAATCTGATCCATAATGTCCACAGCTTGCAGACCAGGTATGTAACAGTGCAAGAATTTTTGTGGCTATGCATCACATCTTGCACACCCATGAGCATCCTGGATGCCCATATTGCACTGCTATATACACCAATCCAGAAGTGTACAGATCTTAGAAAGTGTAGTCAAAGTGTACAGAAAGTGTATCTAACAATGTGGGAATTTTTTGTGGCTGCATATCGCACCTTGCACCATGATGGGTAGGTATCCTGGATGCCCACAGTGTAGTTGTCTAGTCTATTCTACTAATATCCAAAGTCTACCAAAAGTCTATCAAAAGAGTGTAGTCAAGTCCACTCCACCAATATCTCTACATTATAGTCTACCAACCACTAGCTTATGGGCCTAGTCTGCTTTTTTCCCACACTTCTGCTTTTCAAAGTCCAACTTTTTTCTCATGATATACATACTCTTTCAAATTTCTTTTTCCCATCAATTAATTTTTTTGCCAGTGTGAGAACTTTCATCCATATACAGAAGTATAGTCAAAGTGTACCAAAAGCGCACCAAAAGTGTAGTCCATTTCACTAATGTCCAAAGTGTACCAAATGTACAACAAGGTGTGTGGCAACTTTTCATGGCTATGCATCACACCTCTGCACAGTGTGGATGTCCTGGCTGCCCATACCACAGTTGCTTACTTACCATAGTTGCTTTCACTACACAACTATCCTATACTTCTTCATATACTCTAAGATGGTACACTCAGCCAATGTAGTTACATAAATCTATCTATCTATTGATACACAAAAGTGTACAAAGAGTGCAAGAATTTTGATGGCTGTGTATCACACCTCTGCACACAGTGTGGACATCCTGGACACCCATATACATATACAATTGGTCATGAGAATTTTTATGGCTGTGCTCTATACCTTTGTACACAGTATGGATGTCCTGGCCACCCATACACATGTACAGTTAGTTGTGAGAATTTTTATAGCTATGCTTTGCACTTCTATCCATAGTGTAGGCATCTTGGCCACCCATATCTATCTAATACACACATACAATGTCAGTCTAATGTCATGAGTGTGGACATAGGTGGACATCCTGGATGTCCATGCTTGATATATACACAAAGTCATTCTCAAGTCATGAGTATATGTAAGGAGGCATTTGTGATACTCTTTAATACTTATGATATTGGTATTTTGTATACATTATGATAGGTTCAGCTAATCAATATATGTACAGTATGTATCAAATGTATGATAAATTTATTAGGGGCCTTTCCATATTGTGAACTCCATTTCCATATTAGACCATTTTAGGATTAGGGCTAGGATTCCAAAGTCTCTAGGTCTGGCCACCAAGGAGTCTCATAACCCCTCATGAAATTGGAGATTGCTAAAAGTATATAGTCTTAACCTTATTTGAAGGCCTACCTACTTCAAGTGCCATAAGATTGACAAAGCATGTGGCCTCAAAGAGACCTGCTCTCAGGAAATCATGGACAATGTCAGACAGTGTAGAGTATACAAGCTTTCCACCTTCTACTCTATATTGTAGTGCTCCTGTTGTGGGGTTGCACATAGCTTCAAGTACCACCATAGTGTTTGTAGTGTGCTCATGTTCAGTAGACTGCTGAATCAATTTTGATACTGCCTGCTTGGCAGTGGCTTCTGCCTCATTACCTCCCAACCTAAGCCTGACATCTGCAATGAGAAGCTGGATACATTTGTAGAAAGGTTAATTTGCAGAATACAAAAAGTGCATACAGTCCTTACATTTTCTGGTTGTCTAGCATATTGCCTTCTTAGTTCCAGTTCCAACACTTGCTAAAGGTAGGTGTTGGAAGCCAGCATTTCCACAGTGTGAACAGTCAATGAGGACAAGCAGTCATATCACCTTTGAGTGGATGCAACCTGGGTATTCCAAGAACCCATACTGAAAAGAAATCAACAAAGTCCTTTCAGAAGGGAAATTGAACTCCTGCCTGTGACTAGACTGGGCCCTTTTCTGTTGTGAGCTTCATATACATGTAGTGAGAGCACAGAAAATCTCCTATCACACTGGCAGACCTGAACATGATGCAGCCTGGTACATCTATCTTTGGCTCCTCACATACTCTTGATTTACAAAATGTACATTGATGCAGCATTTGTGCACTGCTATTACAGAAGTTGCAATAGCATATGCCAGGTTTTCCAGGGCAGGTGGATTCAGGATCTGAAGCAGTAAGGTTCAAATGCAATACAGCAGAGTTAGCTCTTGAATTAAGCCAGCACACCTGTGTCAATTTCCATCACTTCATCTCTGCTGCTCTGTTTATCTAATTTTGAGTCCCTGATCCAATCTGAAGGCTCAGATTTGCTGAGCCTGAAAGCCTACACAATCTTCTTTG
>JBBPLV010000366.1:0-21079 GCA_038089975.1 Boletellus ananiceps | reverse complement strand
GAGTGAATCAAGAAGTCGAAACCTATCTTCGGATCTTCTGCCAAGAGAACCCTTCCTCATGGTCCGAGATGATTTCTCACGCTGAGTTCGCCCACAATCACTGCCCTCACTCTGTCACCAACAAGTCGCCATTTTACCTCATGATGGGATTTGAACCCCGTCCCCTTCCCACAGTCATCTCCGCATCCTCCCTCCCCGCAATCGAAACCCGCCTCAAACTCCTCTCCACAGCACGAGATGAAGCCCTTGCCACACACGCCCTCGCTCAACAGATCATGAAGTCTCGCTCTCACAAGGACTTCAAACCTTTCGCCAAAGGAGACAAAGTCTGGCTTGAAGCCAAAAACCTCAAACGACACGTTGTCCACCCGAAACTCGCCCCCAAATGAGAAGGACCTTTCGTAATCACCGAGGTCCTATCTCCCATCATGTATAAACTCCGCCTCCCCAAACATGGAAAATCGACAACACATTCCACGCTTCTCTTTTCACACCCTACTGAGAGAATGACATTCATGGGAAGAACTTCCCAAATCCATCCCCCGATCTCATCTCTGGAGAAGAAGAATACAAGGTGGAACGTATTTTACAACATCGCAGCCCGACCAACAACTGACAGTTCCTGGTTTGATGGAAGGGTTACACAGCCGAGGACGACTCATGGGAACCCGAACGGAACTTGAAACACTCTAAGTCCGCTCTCCTTGAGTATAAAAAGGGTCACCCCTCCGTTTTCCCTCCCCATCGCTCTTAACCTTGAACCACCACCATCGCCCAACATGTCTGACATCCCCACCTCCATTCCCTCCGTCCCTGCCTCCCCGTCTCCTGCCATCACCCCCAACGTTACCATCATTCCCCCGCTCTTCACCACCCGCCTCCGACCTTATGAGGACGCAAACGACAACACCCACCTCCTCATGTCTCTCATGATACAAGACTCAGGGTTCGCCACCACCATTGAGTCCATCCTTGAACCCGGTTCCCCACCTGATGCCCTCTACCACACCTATCTAGACAATAGCACCATCCTGCTCCACGTCAATTACTTAAGGGACGCAGAAGGTCACGCGCATCATCTTTCTTTAACTCCGATTCTTCAGCATCACTGGGCTCACCAGCGGGATGCTCTTTTAACGGCTATGTACCAACTCGGGATGGATGATCTCCTCCTCGATGTGGATCAGTCCCTGGCCACGTTACATGAGTTAAACCCAACTCCTCCCGTACACAGTCACCTCACTACCACTCACCGTCCCCCAACCGTTCCCTTGTCGGCCCTTCAGGCCGAGTTGCTTCACCCCAATCCCCTTAGACGATCCGAGACCCTTGTCACCCCACACAGGGTTACTTCCCCTACCATGCGCCGTGTCACCTTCGACGTCACCCCGTCACCATCATCCTCTCCCTTAGCCATGGAGGAAGAAGAAGCGATAGATCAGGCAGAGTGCCTAGACCGCCCCACTGAGCCTCTACCCCCTACCCATCGACGTTACCATCAGGCTTGCTTCGAATGCCGATGTCTTGGTCACATACGGGTTACCTGCTCCCTTTATCGTTGCCCCTGTTGTCTTCGCTTTGCCCTGGGGCATACTCAAGCCCGCTGTCCTCTCCGCCGTTGCACCCCTGCCTCTTCTCCATCCACTTCCTCTCGACGATCTAGTCGCCAACATAGCACCTCGTCATCTTCCTCTAGTGCTTCTCATTGAGCAACGACTACCTGGCCCTCGGTCCAGGAACCAACCGCTCCCATCCCCATTCCACCACCACATCCACCATTAGAAGCCCGACTCACTACTCCCCCTTATGAGATTGACGACACAGGAGATGTATGGGATGACTCGGCATACGCCAACACCACCGGCTCTCCTGGGATGACCTCTCGTGATTTCTAGACTGGTAGTCTCGATTCTACTAAGGGGGTAATGTTACGTTTTCCCTTTTCTCTTCACCCACAACCCCTTTTCTTGCCTTTCCCATTGACTCTTTCTCAATTACTCCATGATCCGCCTGACCGGATACTTAGTCATTCTTGTTTACTTGAAGGTCTGTTGACCCGGATCACTTGTCATTTCCTATTACTCTCGTCTGATCCAACTCGGACTTCTATTTCCTTTCTTGGTTTCCTTTCATCCCTTGTTTCCTTTGTTCTCCATATATGGTAGTTGGTCTGTGCGCATCACAGACAGGTATATAAACCCCAGTAGTCTAGCCTTGTACCCTAAGCTAGACTTACCTGGCAATCTACCCTCGTCTCCCCTCGCCCCTTGAACCCTTGTCCACCAGCTAGGAAGTCCCTAGACTGGAAGAACCCTCGTTGCTGTAGGAAGACCCTCAGCTCCTCGTACTCTTCGTCCCTGTAGGAAGACTCTCAGGTTTACATCCCATGACCCTTGTACCTTGCACCCCTTGTCCACTAGGTCTTCGCTCGTCCCTACCCGGGCCAAGTGTAACAGCAGGGATGTGCTCATGTGACTGGCATAGCCTGTACTCACATGACTTGTGAATACTCATGTGATTCAGACATGTGACTTGGGCACATGACTTTGGCAGGACACATGAAATAGTCCCAATCCTAGCCAAAGTATAGACTACAGTAGCTGAGGTAGGCAAGGAACACTGGACAGGCTCTTGAAAACATACTTTTGTGTCTATCTCATAGGATATGTGTTAAGAGGGAGTTGACTGTATATTGAAGTTCTAAGCAAGATTATAAAGCACATTTTTAGCTACATTTCATTTCCTAGATACTGTCATGATCTGTGTCAGCTCTGACCCACTCTGACATGTGTGAGTCCTTTCTAACCTCTTCCAACTCTATTCTTTCTGCCTCTGCCTCACCCTTTCACTTCTGCTGTACAGATTCTGTTCTGGCTCAGATTCCATTGGCCATCCACTTTTGGACTCTTTACTGCACCACATGCTCCCCCTGTCATTGTCTCCTGTTGCTGTCATGCCTCTTGTCTGTCATGTACCATATGATACCTTCCTTTCCCCTTTCATACTTACCTCTGAATGTGTATTTAAGCTATGGCTCTGAGGGCTTATCCCTCAGTCTGAATATTGAATCGAGTTGTCTCTTTCCCTCTCCCTTGCTCTCTCCTCTCTCCCTCATCTCTGTCCTTCTGCCTTTGGGCCAGTCAGACCCCTGTTCCTCTGTCGGATCCTGACCCCAGATCTCTGCCTCCCTGTCCTCTGACCTCTGAGGACTGAGAGCATGCAAGGGTACAGCATGCCAACTTGCATTGCTGAGACCAATGTCCTTGCCTCTCTGACTATTCTGACCCTATCATCCACCTCCAACCCCACTTGTTGACCTTGCTCACCTCTGACTGATCTGGAGCGGAGCAGAGAAGTCATGACCCTAACAGTATATTCAGATTGATACTTGCATGACCTCTTGCTTTTCTCACATGGCTCATTGCAGTTCCTACAGGACTTATGCTCAGACTTCGTCCACCTCCAGACAATGTCAGTCCTTCCTCTCTCATAGTGGCCCATCCTACACCTCCATAGACCCAGACAAGGAAGGACAATTCATCTTGTTCACCCAATATCACCCCACCTCTGTCCTCACAGATCCTGCACCTCCAACCAATCTGGAGTGGAGTGGAGAAGTCACAACCCTAATAGATACTAACTAATTGAAGCAAAATTGGACATACTGGATCTAAACAGCTAAAAAGATCAAAAGCTAAGCTGAGACAACACTACCTGAGCACATTGCTATATAACTTATTATGAATATGTGTAATGTAATTCAAAAAAGTGTAAAATGTGATCTACCATCCATGCTCATGCAGACAAAGTGAACTGTATTCAATTTATAAAATGAATAGATAGGACAAGTGATAGATGGGCCTGTTCTATTATGGGTTCATGTATTTATCTACTAGTACCACATAGTACATGTGATTACTTTGACACATGTACCTCATATATGAAATATATTTTATGAGATAATAGCCTCTGGCATTTGTAGCCAAGTAGTGTTGACCAGATCACATAGACAGTGAGTCTCGTGAGAGCTGGGAGTGGGAAGCAAGGAGAAGACTCCAAGAGGAGAACTCTGAAGAGGACAAGACTAGGTCCTTTGGTAGCTGGAAGTGTCCCTTATACTGTACTTTTTAAAGCTTACACTTGTACACACTAGATCTACAGATTACACTAACAGTATCAAATAGTGTTATCTTGAGTCATAATAAATCACAATAAGTATAGTGAGTCACAGCCTTGTTGAAACAATAGAAAGATAAGGACACTATATGGCACTTGTATTACACTTGGCCTGGGTAGGGATGAGCACAGACCTAGCAATCAAGGAAACAAGAACAACAGGGGTGAAGGACTGGTACCTTTGGGATGAGGGATGTTATCCAGAGGGTCTTCCTACAACAACAAGGGTACTTCTAGTCAAAGAAGGGTCCTTGCTAGTGGATGAGGAGTGAAGGCAAGGGAAAGGCAGTAGACTGCCAGGTTGTGCCAGGTAAGTCTAGCTTAGAGTACAGGGCTAAACTATGAGGGTTTATATACCTAGTCCAGAGGGTGCACAGACCAACTACCATATCTAGATAAATGAGAAGGAAAGAACAAGGATGTCTGAGTTGGATCAAACAAGGCATAAGCAGGAATGACATATAAGTCAAAAGTGGTAAAGAGAGTCTGGATTGAATTGGATGAAGACTAAGGAATGATGACAAAGGGTCCAGCCAGTCAGACAATGAAGTGAACAGGAGAATGTAAGCAGCAATAGAGAGAAATGGAACAGGGGAAAAGAGAGGGGTGAATCATAACATTACTCCCTTAGTAGACTTGAAACTACCAGCTTAGATCAAAAATTATGAGAAGAGGGACTTGAAGAACCTGTCATATTGGCATACATGCTTTTACCAAACATGTCATCTCCATCTTTGTCAGGAGTACAGTTATCATCTCAATATGGCAAAATATACCCTGTAGCATCATGTTGGACTAGAATGTGAGCCTCAGAAGATGAGAGGGATTGACCAGCACAGACTGCATAGACAATGGTGGAATTGAGACCAGGAGTAGTGGAAACAGCAGGTGGAGGAGAGGGTCTACCAAGGGGTTCTGTAGTAGTTGACCAGGTGGAAGGCCACTCTGTAGTAGCTTGGTGTGATACAGTAGAGAACATGGAAGGAGAAGAGATATGATGGTGCAATGACTGGCTAGATGTGGGAGATAAGGAGATAGCAGAGCAGGTGGGAGTGTAATGATGAAGTGGACAGCAGGCTTGAGTGTGACTAGGACAGAAGATGAGACAATGGGAGCATTGATAAAAGCCACAGTGGACCCAAATATGACTCAGGTGATGGCATTCTAAACATCTCTTATGATAGTAGGAATGACCCAGAGGTACTGGAGTAAACTCTGGATAATAGATCATTTCTGCTCACTTCAGGGCTGCTTCCTCTTCAGGGGCTATGGGGGACAAGGAGGTGGAGGACAGTGCATTGAAGGTTACATGATGGATGGTAGGACTGGTAGTCCTAGTAGGAGTAAGGAAGGTTTCAGTCCATTGAAGAGGGATAGAGTGATGAAAAGTAGAGGATATGTAGAAAGGAGAACAGTGATGGGGTAGTGAGATGGACTGGATGGAGACAGAGGATGGTTACCAGGTGAAGTGGGATTCAAGGGAGCTAAACTCCTAGCACGTTCATCTACTTCAATGAGAATATTATCCATGCTGAGTTGGTATAGAGCAGTGAGAAGGGCATCCTGCTGTTGTGCCCAGATATACATATCAGAGCTTGTGGAGGAGACCAGTCTGGACAAAACTGGTATCAGTCACTTGTTTGAGATAGTAGACATAGACTCTGAGAGAGACATTGTCAAGAAAGACATGATAGAGAGCATTGAGTGGTGATCCTGCTTCTAGTATAGAATCCAGGATAGCAGCAAAGAAAGAGTCCTGCATTATAAGAGATATGAGAAGATGAGTGTTGTGTCAGGGTCAGAAGTGGGACAGAGAAGGTGGGCCAAGATATGATGAGTGGGAGTGATGTTAGACATGGTGATTGACAGTGATGATGATAGGAAGCAAAAGTCTTAGAGATGAAATACAGAGGGGTGGAGCCTCTTATACTCTATGAGAATAGACTTGGAATGTTTGAGATTCTACTCAGGTTCCCATGAGTCATCTTCAGAAGTACAGTGACTCACAAAATTGTCTCAGTGTTTGACACTTTTTGATTGTTCATTGAATATCATTTGACTATAAACAGATATAAACAAAGGGTCAGTGTATGAAAGAAAGCCCAGATATATGGCTATGTGACAGTAAATGAATTATATAATTTAAATCAATAACCATAGAGATATATGTAATTCAAAACTGACACTCATTGGACAATTATGTGAGTGTCTTTCAGATATATAGTAAATGCTCTTTTAGTACTTGGTGTGCCCTCCTTTTGCCTTGATCACTGCTCCTATCCTTCTAGGCATACTTTCAATCAACTTTTGACACACTTCTGGCTCTATCTTCTCCCACACTTCTACAACTCTGTCCCACATTTCCCAAACTCCCTTAGCTTGTGTTGAGTACTGGCAAAGTTGTTTTTTTATGTAGTACCAGAGGTGTTCAATGGGATTGAGGTCTGGAGACTGTGGAGGCCAATCCAGAAGAGTGATATTATTGTCTTCCATCCACTCTTTGGCCCTTTTGGAGGTATGCTTAGGATCATTGTCCTGTTGAAAAATGAGATCCTCCAAAGAAATTTCACTTTCCTCCATGCTGGATAGCAGGTTCTGCTCCAAGATATCCACATACTGCTCAGCATTCATCCTTTCCTCCACCTCTGCAAATCTTCCTACACCCTCCCAACCCATACAGCCCCATACCATGATATTTTCCCCACCAAACTTGACTGTTCCCTGGACTTCTCTTTCAGTCAATCCCTTCCTCACCTTTTTCCATATCCACTGTCTTCCATCTGAAGCTATTCTGTTGATTTCAGTTTCATCTGACCATATTACCCTCTTCCAATCCTCCACAGTCCACTCCTTGTACTTTAAAGCAAAGTCCAGATGCTTTCTTGTATGCACTACACCAAGCAATGGCTTTTTCTTCTTCACCACAGCTTTAAATGAATTCTTCCTGAAAACTCTCCTGACTGTTTCTGAGGAGACTGGGTTGGAGATGATGGTATTGATGTGTTTGGTAGCTTGAACAGAATTAGGAGCCTTCCCAGTAGCAATTTGAGTCATAATAGCCTGCTTAGAACGAGTTGAAAGCTTTGAAGGATGTCTAAAAGAAGGGGATAATTGACTAGGAAGGACATCCTGGAGTATCCTGGACACAGTATACTTGCCAACACCAGCTCTAGAGGCAATATAGTGGATGGAATAGCTGTTATGCTTGGTGCAGGTAGCAATGAGTATTGACTTGAGAAGCTGATCAGAGGTTCAAGGGTTCAAGGGGAGATTGCACAAAAAGAGGGTGAGGCTACTCTTTGGGGTTCTGGGTATGGCCAAGAGGAAGGCCCAAGGATTCAGAGGGATGAAGCTATATTTGAGTAAGACTAGCTTGGGGTTACAGGGTGTCTGTGGCTAGGTTTATATACTCTGGAGAGTGGTGCACAGACCAAGCTATGTAAGTACAGATAAAGCAAGTTGTGAGTCACTATGAGTCAGAGATAAGAAAAGAAGCCAAGATGAGTCATGATGAGTCAAAAAAGAGAAGAGAAGTCATAGTGAGTCATTATGAGTCAGAGATAAGAAAAGAAGTCAAGATAAAGTGAGGAGTGATAATGGAAAAGATAGGGGTATCTGAGGGATTGTAACATTACCCCCTTTCTATCTTTGAAATCCCTAGAGTTCAAAACAGTTCCTGCTTGTATAGGTCATAGTTGGTGAAGAAGTGCATCCCTCAGTGGAGGGTTTGGAAGTCAACAGTGAGGGGTTCTTCATTGGGTTCAGGAGTGTGGCCCATGTGATGAGTTTGGAGCATGAATTTGATGGTGGGCCATTCCAGTAAACCCATGGGACAGATCCATTCATTGATTTCAAAGCCCATGTATTGCATGACTGTGACTTGTGGGTCCATGGGATCATACCAAGGGGTGTCTGGTTTATATTCAACTGTGGTGACATGGGAGTTAAGAGCAATGGCAGGGGAGAACTTGCTAGGAGTAGATTCTGGGGAGAATAGGTTGGGGGTAGTGCAGGGTGAGAATGGCAGTGATGGCAGTTGTAGGTGTGGAGATGTGCCCTGAGACCTGGTTTGCCTGTATGGGTGGAAATGAGGAGGAGGAGAGGGTGTTCCCCATTGTGATGAGTCACTCAATGGGACTTGAGAGCAGGGACTTCGACATGGACCCATACAGTAGGTGAGGGTGTGTCTGGGGGCCATATGGGAGCATCTTGGACAAGTATACCACTTGCAGTATAACTTGTTGTGGCTGAGGCAATGATAGTGTAGGCATGCCTGCCAGTACTGCTTGTGGGAGTCTACAATAGGTTCATCATCCTGTGCAGCATTACAAGAGTCAGGGGATATGGGGTTGGCAAATGTGATGGTGTCAGGGAGGATTGGGCTGACATTGCTGAAGGAGCAGAGTGTTTCATCAATGTGATCTATGGCTCTGCCTAGGCCTAATTTTGTCATGGCAGCAAGGAGGGTGTTGTAGAGGTGAAGATCTGAGTGTTGAAGGAGAAGGAGATGGGCACAGATAGCCAGATTCTCAGGGGTGAAGTCTGAGAGGACAATGATAGTGTTTTGGATAGACATATGGTGGGTATATGTTTCTTGAAGGAAGCCAAGAGGAAAAGTGGGGATGATGACATGGTTGAGGGTGGTGACAAGGCACACGTCGAGTAGGGTGGCATTGAGGAGGGCATTGGCGACAGGGGAGGGCATATAGACTTGGGTTCCATGCATGACAAAGAGGAGTGTAGCAGTAGGGATGTGGGAGGTGTCCATGGTGGTGGTGGATGGTTAAGAGGAACTGGGAGGTTGTCAACAATGGAGGGAGTTTTTGTAGTCTTGGAGGACCTCCTTGGCATGGACAAATTCCTTTTCCAGGAGCCAGGAGTCTTCCTCTGTGGAGTAGCCTTTTCAGTAGATGAGGTATTTCTAGTGAGAAGGGGCACCCTTGTGCTGAAGAACCTTCTTGATTTCATAGTATTCTTCATTATCTACAAGGTCTGGTGGCAGAGAAGGGTAGTTCTGCCCGTGGACAGGGTTCTCATGATAAGGAGATATAGGAGAGAAGCATGGAATGTGTTGTAGATTCTCCATGCTTGAGGGAGTCAGAGTTTGTATGTGATGGAGGAAAGGACAGTGGTGATTGTGAAGGAGCCTTCTCTCTTTGTGGCAAATTTTGGGTTGGGTAGGGAGCATTTCAGGTTTCATCCTTCCAACCATATCTTGTCTCTGATATTGAAGGGTTTGAAGACTTTCCAATTCCAAGCCTTCATGGTCTGGCAAGTGAGTTCATGAGTTGCAAGGGCTTCTTCTTGTACTGTGGTCAGAAGCTTGAGGCATGATTCTACTGTGGGAATGGAAATTTTGGAGATTAAGGTAAGAAATGGTCAGGGTTTGTATCCCATCATAAGATAGAAGGGTGACTGGTTGGTGGCAGAATGGGGACAGTGATTGTGTGTGAATTCAGCAAGAGTGATATTTTCAGCCCAAGCTACAGGGTTTGTATTGCAAAAGATGTGGAGGTAGGTTTCAACTTCCTGTTTGACTTGTTCAGTCTCACCATTGGTCTGTGGGTAGTAGGCAGTGGAAAGGGCAAGTTCATATTCAAGAAGTTTTCCAAGCTCCTTGGCAAAGGAGGATGTGAATTGGAGTCCTCTATCTGAGATGATCTTCTTGTAGAGACCAAATTATTTGTATATGGTGGAGAAAAAGAGAGCAGTGATGCCTGAAGCATCCATGGTTTTCTTGGTAGGGCAGAGAATTACCCCCTTCATAAGGCCATGGTTGACCACAACCAACAAAGAATCAAAGCCCACAGAGGTGGAGAGGTTGGTGATAAGATCACATGACACCTGTTGGAAAGAGTGGGCAGCCATGGGGCAGATGGGAGAGAGGGGGGGGGTGTCAGATGGGTATTGGCCTTGTGTTGCTGGCACACAGCACAACCAGTGACATATTGGTGGACAAAGGAGGCAAGGCTGGGCCATAGAATTCAGAGGCAACAAGTTGGCAGGTTTTCAGAATACTGGGGTGACTAGCAGTGGGATGGTCATGATGGTGGAAGATACTGGAGTGGCAGAGATTGGAGTTAGTAGGAATATAGACCTGGTTCTGGTATGTAATGATGCCAGCATCATATGTCCAGTCTGAAAGCTGGGAATGGAATTTGGTGGAGAGTTCATCAGGGAGAGCATGGAGGGCATCAAGGACAAGGGGGTCAGAGGTGGAGGGTGTGGCCACCTTGGTGGACAGCTCAGTGTCAATCAGGTTGATGAAGAGAGAAGGGAGAAGGAGGGTGAGGTCTTCATTGTCTGAGTCCACAACAGGGATGTGGCCAGGGCAGCAGGAGAGGGCATCAGGGGCAGAGAGGTTTTTGCTTGAGACATGGGAAAATGTTAGGATTGTGACTTCTCCGCTCCACTCCAGATTGGTCAGAGGTCAGCAAGGTTGACAAGTGGGGTCAGAGGTGGATGATAGGGGTGGAATGGTCAGAGAGACAAGGACATTGGTCTCAGCAATGCAGGGTGGCATGCTGTACCCTTGCACACTCTCAGTCCTTAGAGGCCAGAGGACAGGAAGGTGGAGATCCAGGGTCAGAATCCAACAGAGGAACAGGGGTCTGACTGGCTCAAAGGCAGAAGGATGGTGGATGAGGGAGAGAGGAGAGAGCAAGAGAGAGGGAAAGAGATGTCTTAATTCAATATTCAGACTGAGGGATAAGCCCTCAGAAATTGTAGCTTAAATATGTACTGTACATGGAGGTGTGCACCATATGGAGAAAGGGGAGGTATCATATGGTACATGACAGGCACATGATGGGATACAACAGGACAGTGACAAGCAGAGCACATGGTACAAGGGACTACCAGAAAGGGTCTGGACAGTGCAGACAGGATCTGAATGGAGTTGGAGGGGATGTACTCATGTTGGAATGGGTTAGACTCCATGCACAGGAGTCAGAACAAGGGTGTTGGAGTGGGAGTAGGAGTGGAGAACTAGAGATGGGGAGCAGAGCTGACACAGGTCATGACAGAAAATAAGAGATTGAAGTTGGAAAGCTCAAGAAGCCAGTGTGCTTGACAATAGTTAAGCTTCTGGGGTTAATGGAAGTAAGTCAAGTTTTGGTGGTCAGTAAAGACCTGAATTGGGCTGGCATGGCCAAGGAGGTAATGTTGCCATGTATCAAGGGTGCACATGACCACAAGAAGTTCACAATCATAAATATTGTAGTTACATTCAGCAGGGCTGAATGTTTGAGAGAGGTAGGTACAGGGATGCCAATCATGGTTGGCATCTTACTAGAGGAGGACAGCTCCAGAGGCATACTTGGAGGTGTCAGTGGAGATGGCAAAGGGGACAGAAAGGTCAGGGAGGTGGAGGACTGGCTGAGCAGTGAAAATGCTTTTGAGAAAATCAAAAGCAGTTTGACATGAGGGGTTCCAGGCCCAGGGTTGGGTTTTCTTGGTGAGGTCAAGGAGAGGTCTGGCAATGTCAGAGTAATGGGGAACAAAGCAGTGGTAGAAGTTGGCAAAGCCAAAGAATGACCAAACATCCTTGACTTTCTGGGGAATAGGCCAGTCAGCTATGCCAGCCACTTTAATGGGGTCTATGGCAAGAGAACCTGGTTTGATGATGAGACCCAGGTAGTTGACCTCTTTGACATGGAAGGTGTATTTCTCCAGTTTGAGATATAGGTTGGAATTGACCATGCACTGGAGGACTTGTTTAACACAGGCTTGGTAGATAAGGAGATCATCATCAGAGTAGATGAGAAGATCATCCATGTAGATGATCAACCATCCTTCCACAATCATGTCATGGAAGGTATCAATCATGAAGCATTGGAAGGTGGGAGGGGAGTTTGTCATGCTGAAGAACATGACCATTGGTTCAAAGAGTCCCTGATGGGTAATGAAGACAGCCTTCCATTGGTCACCTTCCTTGAAGCAGACATTGTTGTAGCCTCATCAGACATCAAACTTGGTGAACATCTTGGCCTCCTTGAGTTTGTCAATGAGGTCAGAGATGAGGGGAAGGGGGTAGGCATCCTGAATGGTATGTTCATTAAGGTATCTATAATCTTGGCAGGGTTGAAGTCCCCCATCTGTCTTTTTGATGATGATGAAGGGAGATGTCTGGGAGGATTTGGAGGGGTGGATCTTTCCCGAGTGGAGGTTTTTATCGATGAAGTCATCTGCAGCCTTTCACTCAGTAGGAGAGAGGGGGTACAACTTTCCAATTTTCAGGATGAAGGCTTCCTTTAGGTTGATAGTGTGGTCATAGAGTTGAGAGGGAGGTATATGGTCTGTGGCCTCCTTGCTAAAAACCTTGGAAAACTCAGAGTATTTGGGAAGGAGGATCTTCTTGGATTTTGCCAGCTCAGCTTGAATGGCAAGTTTGGTGGAGAGGGTGAGCTTGTTGATCTGGGCCATGACTTGGGCATTGGTAAAATGAGATCTACAATGTTGTATGTGGTTGATGATATAGTGGTCATGGATGTGAACTGTAAAGTCATTCTCATCCTCCATATGGTTGTACTTATGAAATCCTGAGAGCTCTTCAGGTAATAGGGTGGTTTCCTTGCAAGGATTCACTGAGGGGATGATAGGTTCTGACTGAGTGTTCTTGGTCAGATAGACTGTCTGCTGGGTTTGGTGAGTTCTGTTGAGGGAAGAGGACTGGTCTTTGGTGAGAGGAATGATTACCCAGCCAGCCTTCCAGTCCACAGTGGGTTCTGTGGCATGAAGCTAGGGGTATCCTAGAATAATATTTTCTTTGCCTCCATTGATGACATAGAAGGTGATGTACTGGGTTATTCCACCAATTGAATTAGTGTTTTTGATAAGGAATGGTTTGGTGATGGGGTGTATGTGTCACATCCCATGTCAGTCCAACCCCTACTCCTGATCCTCCGCCCCTTCCTCTGATCCGATACCCTATTCCGACTCCTGTATGTATTCCAACTCCTATGTATATCTCTGACTCCATTTCTGACCTCCTATGTACATCTTCTCTTATCTCCATTTAGTTCTGCACTTAGACTTTGCCTACAGCTGTGTTCTCTACATGAGCACAGCTCTGGCATTCTCCTACCCAGAAACACAGCTCTGGAGTAGTTTCCCTTCCGTCTCCATCTCAGTCATCTGTAGTACATAGCCTTGGACTCTGAAGTATATAAGCTCATACTTACCTCCTGTATTACTCAGTCTGAATATCAATTCTAGCCATCTTCTCTTCTTCCCTCCTCAGTCTGCCTTCCATTGGATTCTGTCTCTGACATCTCCATCCTCCTCCATCCGACCTCTGACCTCAGAGGACTGAGAGCATGCAAGGGTGTTATGCTTGGCCCAGGTAGGGACGAGCGAAGACCTAGTGGACGAAGGACAGGGAATACAAAGGATGTGGGACATAAGCCTGAGGGTCTTCCTACAGGGACGAAGAGTTACGAGGGGCTGAGGGTCTTTCCTACAGCGATGAGGGTACTTCCAGTCTAGAGACTTCCTAGCTGGTGGACGAGGGTTTGAAGGACAAGAGGAGACAAGGGTAGATTGCCAGGTAAGTCTAGCTTGGGGTACAGGACTAGACTACTGGAGTTTATATATCGGTCTGTGGTGCACACAGACCAACTACCATATATGGAGGTCAAAGGAAATGATGAGTAAATGGGAACAGAAAGGGAAATAGAAGTCCGAGTTGGATCGGATGAGAGTAATGGGAAATGACAAGTGATCTGGGTCAACGGATCTTCGAGTAAATAGAAATGACTAAATATCTGGTTGGGCAGATCATGAGGTAATCGAGAAAGAGTCAATGGGAAAGGCAAGAAAAGGGATTGTAGATGAAGAGAAAAGGGAAAACGTAACAAAGGGTACAGTGTGCCACCCCACATCACTGAGACCAACATCCTCGACACCTCTGACCTTCTGGACACCTTCCAGACCCCTCTTGTCCATCTCACCCCTTTCATCCACACCTCTGATTGACTGGAGCAGAGTGGAGAAGAACAGGCTCTAACAGTATATTCAGACTATCACTTGCACACCTCTCACATTCTCAATCACATGGCTCATTGCAGTTCTTACAGGACAAACTCCCAGACTCTGTTCTCTTCCAGATGATGTCAGTCCCTCCTCTCTCGTGGCAGCCCATCCCACACTTCCATAGACTCAGATGAGGAAGGGCAGTTCATCTCCTTCACTTGATGTCACTCAGTCTCTGTCCTCACAGAACCTGCACCTCTGACACCCATCACTAGTCATTGTGGTGGCTCCATGCACCCTCCACCTGGTACTCCACCAGCTCTATTCCCTTCATCCTTCATCCTCCATTCCCCACTCCTCCATCTCCAAGTTGCCATCCAACTCCATATTGGCACTAACCAATGCCATTCATGTGCTGGCATGCTCCAGAGCCAGTTCCGGTGGCAACTCCACTCCCACTCCTTCCTACACCCAATTTTGTCAACCTGACCGGTTCAACAGCTCAAACTCCTATGCACTCTACACATTCCTAGTGCAGTGCAAACTCAATTTCCAGGACTGTCCTCAGGCTTTCAGCTCTGACTGTGCCAAAGTCACCTTTGTGCAGTCCTACCTTTCGGGTTCCACCCTCGAATGGTTCAAGCCCAACCTCCTGGCTTGTGACCCACACTCCTTGTCTCATCCACTCTGGATGAACGACTACTCTGAGTTCATCCAAGAACTCCACAACAACTTCAGTCCATATGACTCTGTCAAAGATGCAGAACACAATCTTTCCAGCCTGACCATGTCCAATGGTCAGCGCATCAGTAAATATGTCATAGAGTTCAATAGGTTGGCCAATCAACTTGATGAGTATGGTAACAGTGCCCTCCAGCACAGGTTCTATGCTGGTCTCCCCAACCACCTCAAGGATGAGATCTCTCACCAAGGCAAGCCCTCCACCCTCCAAAACCTCCGCTATCTGGTGCAGTCCATCGATGCCAGATATTGGAAGCATCAATTGGAGCTTGCACACCAAGGCACTCCCTCCAAACCATCTGACTCTTCCACCTCCATCACCATGCCCTCCACCTCTGTGCCCTCTGCCTCCAACTCACAGACCTCTGGGTCTTCCTCTCTGGACCATGCCCCTCACTCCTCATGGAGTTCCAGTCTTTCCTCCACCCCTCTTCCATTTGAGTCTGACTCCGAGTCCTCCAACTCTGACACCACCACCTCCAATCCTCCTTCACCCTCCAATGCTTCCTCTCCTGTCATTTCTGATGATGATGAGGACTTCTCTATTGACAGTGATGATGACCTCTTGGAGGATCCTGACTCCCCTGACTTGGACTCTTCTGATTCTGATCATTCTGACTCCAAACCTCCTGACTCCCCAGTCAATGAGGATGAGGATGATGCCTAGTGCATCTTCTTTCCCCATTCCCACCTCCTCCCACTTCTGGCTTGCATCACTGCCAGTTCTGTTTCCATTTCCATTTCCCTTCAGACATATCCTGTCCCTTTCTGTCCCCTCAGCTCTCCATACCCCCTGTCCCATTCCGACCTCCTTCTGACCCCTTTTTGACCTGACTCCACAACTCCCTGCTTGATGTAGCACCAGATATTCCTCCAAACTCCCTCCTACCTCAGCTTGTCACCTCTGCTGGGTCCCTCTAGCACCTGTGAACTTGGGACTTGACTCACCCTCTGCGATCCATTGATCAATGGGTATTGGGTCATATAATCTGAGCACTTGTGTTATGGCCACCAGTATTCTGCTAGCGTTCTGTCAAGCCCTCCAGCTCATCTCTGATTGTCCTTTGTGACACCATCTGACAGGTTTTCTCCATCACCTCTGACCGACTCACCTTCCCTCCACTTCCACACACCTCTGCTAATATGGCTGTTTCATTGTGTCCATAGGTTGGACTCACTGTGCACTTCCTTTCTCCTATCTGGTGCCATCTCTCTCACAGTCTGTGGTCCATTGTGTCAGACTCTGCCCTCCTCACTTCCCCCATCTTCTGGCCCCTTTCTGGGTCCACATTGACTTTTCCACCTTCCGACCTCCTGCCCTCCTGTCTTCTTTCTCCTCACTGGTCCCCTCTCTCTGATACTGGGATGTCAGCCTAGGGGGGGGATAGGGCATCCTTTTCTCACCTTGTCTGCCCTTCCATTCCACTCTCTGACCAGTTTTAGACCCCTGTCCTCCTTCCTCTGTGCTTGTCTCTGAGCATCTCCATCCTCCCATTCCATCCTTTTCCTCTTCTTCCCTGACACCTCCACCTCCTGTTTGGCATCTCACCCTCCTCCCTCCATTCTCACCTCCTCCTTCACTCACTCTCCAAGCACCTCTGGCCTGCTAGCCAGGTCTTCTTCTTGTTTCCTTTTCCACCTTCCATCTTTTTGTCCCTTAGACTCTCTAGAATGCACTCCTGCATTCTTGTTCTTCTTGTTCTTCTTGTTTTTCTTGTCCCTCCTCCTTTTCTCTTGCTCAGCCTCTTAGGGTTCAGGCCTTAAGAGGGGGATACTGTCACATCCCATGTCAGTCTGACCCCTACTTCTGATCCTCCACCCCTTCCTCCAATCCAATACCCCTATTCCAACTCCTGTATGTATTCTGACTCCTATGTATATCTCCAACTCCATTTCTGACCCCCTATGTACATCTTCTCTTATCTCCATTTAGTTAGTTCCACACTTAGACTTTGTCTGCAGCTGTATTCTCTATGTGAGCACAGCTCCAGCATTCTCTTACCCAGAAGCACAGCTCCAGAGTAGTTTCCCTTCTGTCTCTGTCTCAGTCATCCATAGTATATAGCCTTGGACTCTGAAGTATATAAGCTCATACTTACCTCCTGTATTACTCAGTCTGAATATCAATTCTAGCCATCTTCTCTTCTTTCCTTCTCAGTCTGCCTTCTGTTGGATTCTGTCTCTGACATCTCCATTCTCCTCCATCCAACCTCTGACCTCAGAGGACTGAGAGCATGCAAGAGTACAGTGTGCCACCCCACATTGCTGAGACCAATGTCCTCAACACCTCCGACATCTCCAACCTTCCAGACACCTTCTGGACCCCTCTTGTCCATCTCACCCCTTTCATCCACACCTCTGACTGACCAGAGTAGAGCAGAGAAGAACAGGCTCTAACAGTATGGGAATCTCATAGCACTTGGTAAAATCCTAGTCAATGCAGTTGATCTGGGCTCCTGAGTCTAGGATGGCAATAGTTTCAATGGCTTTCATAGTGAGGGAAGAAATGATTAATTTTATTGGGAGATATAAGGAATTTCATTTCTGTGGGACACTATGGATAGTGGTAGAGGTTACTGGCATCAACTCTGGCCTCTGTTTTAAAAATCTTGTCCAAAGGCCTCCTGTCCCAATTTCCTGGTGGTGGAGTCTTTTTCAACTTCTGCAATTGAAGCTGATCCTTCAACCATGGCCACTTTCTGGGCATGGAATGGGTTAATGGGGCATGCATTGGCATTGTTGTTCTTTGGGCATTCTTGGAACATATGTCCCTTCTGTCTGCATTGGAAGCACTCCTGTTCTTCATTGGTGAGCTTAGTGAGCTGATCAACATCCATAGCATTGGGGTCCTTGGCAGGGGTGGTTATTCTGGGTGTTACTGAGGGGAAAAAGACTGCTTGGGTCCATGTGGAATGTTGTTTGGCCACAGTGGCTGCAAAGCATTTCTGGGATAGGAACTGGTCAACTTTCTTGTACCAGCCTTCTGGAGTGGTGGGGATAGTGTTGAGGCATAGATTCTGTCTGAGAGCCAGGGTGGGACTCTGGCTTGAAGGTAATGGATAATGGTGGCCATATTGGCCATAGTCTAACTTTGCTTTGATGACTTTGAGCTTGAACTCAGTGATATACTTGGGTAAGTAATTGTCTGAGCAGACATGGGTGTTGGTCAGCCAGGTGGTAGCTTCTGCTTCTGCCTGGGAATTCTGGAAGGTTTCATCAGGGTCTTTGAGGAATGTGGTAAAGTTCCAAAGGAGCTTGAGTCTAGGGCAGCCTTGGTTTTGACAGCTGCCCAACTCTTGGCAGTTCCCTCAGTCATGAATGAGAGGGCAAATCCAATCTTCTTGTTGTCATCATTGTATAGGCTTTCATTGATTAGGAGGTAAGTTCATATAGAGTTCATCCAGAACTCAGTGTGAGCAGGAGAGCTATTATAGGCTTTGGGTTTGTTAAGCCTTAGTTCCATGGCTTTTGTGGACATGATTGAAGTCAGGAGTGCAAGGGGAAGGACTTGGAATGAGGTTCAAGGTGGTGTTGGGATAGTATTCCTAGGTAGGCTCAACTGCTGAGAAAGCTGCTGAGCAAGTTCAGTGATGTCTTTGGTTTCTGGTACATGGAGGAGAACAGGGAGTCCTAGACCATTGAAGGGGTCTTGGTATTCCTGAGGAGTCAAAGGGGTTTCAATGGGCAATGGTGGTTCAGGGGAAAAGACACTACTTAATAGTAGGCCTAGGGAAAGCTAGTCTTTTATTATGCTTGGCATGGGTAGTGATGAGCATAGACTCAAGAAGCTGATCAGAGGTTCAAGGGTTCAAGGGGAGATTGCACAAAAAGAGGGTGAGGCTACTCTTTGGGGTTCTGGGTATGGCCAAGAGGAAGGCCCAAGGATTCAGAGGGATGAAGCTATATTTGAGTAAGACTAGCTTGGAGTTACAGGGTGTCTGTGGCTAGGTTTATATACTCTGGAGAGTGGTGCACAGACCAAGCTATGTAAGTACAGATAAAGCAAGTTGTGAGTCACTATGAGTCAGAGATAAGAAAAGAAGTCAAGATGAGTCATGATGAGTCAAAGAAGAGAAGAGAAGTCATGGTGAGTCATTATGAGTCAGAGATAAGAGAAGAAGTCAAGATAAAGTGAGGAATGATAAGGGAAAAGATAGGAGTATCTGAGGGATTGTAACAATAGCCATTGGAAGCAAGAGAGAGGATGTTTTCTTTTTGAATAGAAGAAATGGAATACATGGTGAGATGATGAAGTTTTTAGACTGTTCAACCCACTTATATAGATTCTAGTCAACAGTTGGTTGCCATAGAAACAGTGGAGCATCAGATTCTGATATATCTAATAGACACTCACATAATTGTCACAATGAGTGTCAGTTTTGAATTACATGTATCTCCATGGTTACTGATTCAAATTATATAATTCATCTACTGCCACATAGCCATGCATCTGGGCTTCCTTTCATGCACCGACACTTTGTTTATATCTGTTTATGGTCAAACAATATTCAATAAACAATCAAAAAGTGTCAAATATTGGGACAATGTTGTGAGTCACTGTATAGCCCTTCCATCAGACTAGGAATTGCTAATTGTTCCAGGGACTCCAGTGATGTAGAATGCACTCCACTTCATATTCTTCTTCAGCAATAAGGTCAGGTGGAGGTTTTGGGAAGTTCCTTCCATGGACATCATTCTCATGATAGGGAGATAGAAGAAAGGCATGGAACATGTTGTGAATCTTCTATGTCTTTGGAAGCCAGAGCTTATATGTAATTGGAGATAGGACATCAATGATGGTGAAGGGACCTTCGTGTTTGGGGGTGAGTTTTGGAGAGGTGATGTGACATTTGAGGTTCCTGGCTTCAAGCTAAACCTTGTCTCTTTTGGTAAAGGGTTTGAGTTGTTGGGAGGAGTAGGATTTCATGACCTGTTGAGTGAGGGCATGGGCAGCAAGGGCTTCATCTCAAGCAGCAGAAAGAAGTTTGAGATAGGCATTTACTGTAGGGATAGAAGTGTCAGAGATGACAGTGGAAAGAGAACAGGACTCAACACCCATCATGAGAAAGAATGGGACTCTCCTATGACAGAGTGAGAGCAGTGATTATGAATGAATTTGGCATGGGAGATCATTTCAGACCATGAGGAAGGGTTCTCTTGGCAGAAGATCCAAAGGTAAGTTTCAACCTCTTGGTTGACACACTCTATTTCACTGTCATATTGAGAATAGTAGGTGATAGAGAGGGACAGGGAGTATCCAAGGAGGTTTCTGAGTTCTTTCATAAAGGTGGATGTGAACTGAGGGCCTCAATCAGAGATGATTTTGTTGTACAACCCAAATTGGGTGTACACCTTGTGGAAAAAGAGGGTTACAATTCCTTTAGTGGTCACAGTTTGTTTGATGGAACAGAGAATTACTCCCTTAGTAAGGCCATGGTTGACCACAACCAAGAGCATGTCAAAACCAAAGGACAATGAAAGACTAGTGACAAGGTCACAGGAGACCTGCTGGAAGGGGTGGGAGCAGTGGGATGGGATGAGAACAAGAGGAGTTGTCAGGTGGGTGTTGATCTTATTCTGTTGACAAATAAAACAGTCATCAATATACTAGCATACAAATTGGGCAAGGCTGGGCTACCAAAATTCAGAAGTGATGAGTTGGTGAGTTTTGAGATAGCCAGGATGTCTGGCCAAAGGATAGTCATGGGATTGTGCAACAATGGGATGGTGAAGGTTGGAGTCAGCAGGGACATAAACACAACCCTGATAGGTGAGGACACTGGCATTGAAGTGCCAGTTAGAGAGGTGGGAGCAGAATTTAAGAGGGACCTTGTTGTCTAAAGCATGGATGGAGTCAAGGACAAGAGGGTCAGAAAAGGAGGAAGTGGTGAGTTTCTAAGAGAGTTCCACATCAATGAGATTGACAAAAGGGATGGAGGAAGCAGGATGGTATCAGTGTTGTTGGAGTCATTGATGGGAGGGAGGTTGGCAGGAGATTAGACCATTGGCAGCTGAGCAACATATCTTTCTTAGTGCTCCTAATCCAAAACCTGTTTACACCTTAAGCCATATGCTTCCAGTCTGTCCTTTCACTGTCAGTCCTTCCATGCTGGCTATGGTAGGAAAGTGGGGACTCAGAACCAGAGTTACCTATGACTGATCTGGATGTCTGTCCTCTTGGACCCTGTGA